>APFE030914418.1:65093-77778 GCA_000404065.3 Pinus taeda | reverse complement strand
ATCCCTGGTCGAAAATGGAGTGGCAAGTGTCAGAGGGGAAGCTTCTGGAAGATTCCATGATCTTACACCTCGCATTTTTGTCCCTGCCATTTGTCCATTCCCGACCATCGCACCCTACAAAAGAGGAAATCAGTATGCATCGCACCCTGTACATTGGGAAGGTGATATGCATTGCACCCTCTGCATTGAGCTTTCAGTATGGTCTAGTTTTTGACCATTTATGAGCAGTTTTCAGTGGAGAACTTTCTGGGAGATGATGTAACCAGTTGACCTTGTTTCTTTAGGCAGTGAAGCAACACTTTTAGGGACTTAGGAGCCCTCAGTTTATGGACATTTGTGATTGGGGTTGAAGTGCCCAAAAATGTCTATAACAGTTTCCCCCTAAAGCATGAGGTCATTAATCTTTCTGATGTCGAGTGAAATGCTTTACTATGAGGATCTAAAGTTTTTCCGAGCTGGGAGGTGACCTGTAATAAGATACAATACAATACATTATTTTGAATTTTTTTTTTTCATGATCTAGCTGAGGCGGGCATCCCCATGCTCAACTTTATAAAGTCATTTTCATGTACATAGGACAGACAACCATCTATGTGACAGACTGATGATATGGACACATCATCCTTTGATTAGGATGATCATCTGTTTGACAATGATGTACACTTGATTTCTTTATATTCCTGAATATATCGTAACCCGGATGGATGAAACTAGATCCGGGGTCTTCAAAACTCGTTCAATATTCACTCGGAGTACAATTCGATCCATGTGAAAATTGTTCTGGAGTTGAACATGGAAAGACATCGCCTGATTACTAGCTAATGATGTAAGTTGTTAACAGGCGCGAGATGAATCACGAATAACGACAATGACCCTCAAGGTACTATAGTACAATTTACGTGGTGTGAAAAAGGACTTGGCGTCAAACACCACGTAAAATCTCTCGGTCGAAGGCCATTGATGTAAACCTGTTGCCGAAAGTGAGAAACTTGCCATTAAGGCATGCAAGCTTCAAAGTACTGAAAGGGTTGTTCCTAAGTCAACTTCTTGGATAATGCGCTGATGTCGACAAGGAGTGACCCGTCGCAAGAGGGCCTTAATGAATCCCACATCAACGACATGGAATGAAGCAAATGATTTTGGAGGTAAAAACAAACTGACGATACAGGGTTCAGGGTGGCGGTCATGAAGGAATGAAAGCATGAATGCATTGCAGTGGGTGAGACACGGGTGATTTGTCTGAATGACTTCTCTTGAACATATTGGCGACACTAATGATGGATTGGTATCGTTAACCCCAAAGATGGATGGTGTGATGGAACAATGGTGATGACTAGTGAACGGAACAACCCAACTCGGCATGGATGCGAAAGGAAAGTGTCATGTTCAAGAGCGACTTGCTACTAATAAAGTTTCTCCAAGTTTTCTTCCCAATTTTCCCCAGTCATTGCTGACCAATACCTCTTTATTTTTGTCAAGCTTGAGGAGGATAACATATGCTTGTTCTATAATCCACCCTTCAAGCGAACCTGTTGCTATATTTTAGCAAGCCTAGCGACAGTGAAACTCGTTCTCGTCCATTTGGATGAGTTTGTCGCTATTCGGTTTTAACGAGTTTAACGACAAAGATAACTCGGTATCTTTCAATTTTAGAGAGTCTGAAAGAAATGGAAAGGAGACTCCAAAGATTCTTTTTCGTTGTATAATCCCTTAAGTCCGAAAAAGCATAAAATAATGCAAAAGGGATGAATTTTCGATAGTTTTAACGAGCCAAACAAGACAAGCGCTCGATCTTTTTGTGTAATAATCCCTTAGGTCCAAAAAGATTAAAATCTAGAGGAGGGATAGCACTTTCAATGCCTTTAACAAGCCGGAGAGGCCAATCACTCAGTAATCTTTTCATATTTTACGAGTCAGGTGAAAAGAGCTTAAAGAAGACTCGTTTTTGAGGAACGAGTGATGGTTTTGGGTAGCAGCTGATTCCAGGTAAGATTTGGAATTTTCCAATCACGACAGTGTCACAAGGATGGCTAACAGAATTACTCTTCGCAGATGTTCCTCGAAGGGGTAAACAATCATGTGGGGTGAATGATCGGCTAAAAACAGAGTGGAGGTGATGGCGAGAACACGACCAAGGCTCAAAAGCTGGCGTTAAGGCATTCAGAATGGTTATTAACCGGTTCATTTTTTAACGAGCTTAAATGCTGGGGGAAACATTTGCTCATGACTTATGTTTATTTTTTAATGAGCTTGAACTATGCACTAAAACTGCTTATGGAGAGTTTATTTTTTAACGAGCTTGAACACTACGACAACATTGCTCGCAATGATGGTCATTGAGTTTTTTATTCACCCTTAGCATTTCGTTCTTTCAAAGATTGTACTACCTGTTCATTTGCTTCATCAAACCAATTAGAAATGAAAACACATGCTTGATAAATGAGTTGAAAACACTAATATTTTACTTGAATTACGTGCATAGTAAATTAAAAGTGACTTTTACCTCTCATTTTACCATTTCATTTGAATTTGGTTTGTTGGAGCTCTGGAGGTGCTTTCCCCCTAATTTTCACCAGCGAATTCTGGGAGATTCTGTGGACGATTCTCGATGCCGTTTGGACCAGGTAAGAGCTAAACTTATGCTCTTTCATTTTGGATTTTGAGCGTATTTCCTTGTCCTACTGAGCCCCTAGGGTTTCAAGAACTCGCCCTAGGACCGTCACACCCTTCCTTAGTCAAAAGGTGTGATGAATATTGATCTCCCCACTCAATAGTCAGTATGCATCGCTCCTAGTACACTTGCTGGGGTGCGATGGATGCAGGGAAGAAAGTTTTTGCATAGTTTGCTCATGAAATTTTTGCCTGTTTTCACCAAATTAAGATCCTGACTCTTCCCTTGTTTGTTTTCAGAGATTCATCGGAGCAAAATGGTTGTTACATGGCGAGAACGCGAGCATGAAGAAGAGGACGTTGTTGCTTTACATGATCTGGGCATAGTAGCTACATTACGGAACTGTGGTCTGCTGAAGTTTTTCTGTATCTCTAGCATGAGGCAACAAATCAGTTTGTTGCAATATTTCCTCAATGCCTGGGATCCTGTCAACCAGGTTTTCCAGATTAGGGGCAAATCGATCCCCTTGATAGTGGTGGACATCTATTTTCTAACCGTTTTATCGAGGCATGGTGCCCCTCTCTCACTATCAGGCTCCGCTCGTGGGGGTGAGTTTGTGAGGGATTACATTTGCCGGCATTGTAGAGAGGGATCTCAGCCGAGTACGGATAGCAAGATCAATATCCGAGATGTCACTGACCGGCCCTTGCGAACCATTCTATTTACTTTTGCTAGACTGGTTGGTAGTTCTGCTCTTCACATAGCCAACAGATCTTATATGCAGTATGCTTTGGAATGCCTTGAATTGAAGGTGTTCAATTGGTGTGATGCAGTACTTTCTATGATGAAAAAACAATTGACCAAGGTGAAGAGCGACATATCCAAGAACTTTGGTTATAGTTCTATTTTGACTGCTTTCGCCTTGGAGAGAATCCCACTGATGCAGCCGCAGTACATTTCACTTGGTCTACCTCCACCGACCGAACCACGGATGCAGAGATGGGTCGATCTCATGTCTTGGTATGCTGGTCAGCCTCAGATTTCTTTTTCTGAGACCTTCTTCAAGTGTTTTGACCATCAGGAGATGGTTTATGCCAAGTTCCCATATGTTGGTATGGATTTCTGAGGTGATCCAGATTTGGTGCTGCCGGTTGGTGAGTAGTGGGGTGCCATGGGTAATTTCTTCGACCATATCTCTATTAATTGCTCTTTATAATGTTATTATATTCTTATGACCAAGACTAATAAAAACCCGTGTGCTCATACAGATGTGGGACCAGTTCGACTGGCAGTATACCACAGAGACCTAGCAGTCACTCCAGCAGGAGAGGTTGTTGGGAGGGACATCCTTCGTGACCTTGATGTGGTCGAGACTCTTTCGGCACTACAGGACCATATTGAGGGCCTTACCCTTGGTATCCCAGATGTGAGGACTGATGAGCTGCCTTTGTGGTTGCAGTGGCATACCATTGGAGTGCCGAGTCGATGGACTAGGCTCTTACGCATGATTGCACAGGTGGTGACTTGTTATCACCAGCATCATTAGACTAGGGTGCCCCCTATCATTTTTGAGTTTTGGGTCATTTTACCAATTTTTTCTTGGTTACAGAGCATTATGTACAGACTATAAACAGTTATGAAATATATTTTTGATTTTCGGAGCTTTCTTTTGGTTCAGTTACATAATCCTACTGCATATATTGATGTGATGCTTCTTTTTATAAATGTCGCAAATGTCTATCTAACACATAATTTGCCAATGAGTCTATTAATGTGTTTAAAATTTTGGAAATATGTTGATAGTGGATGAAATCAAACTATATTTCCAAAATTTTGACCCTTAGGAACATGCGATAGATAGCTGGATTTCGTATAGAATAGATGCCGGTGAGTTGTAGAATGACGAGTTGTGAGTCTAGCCTGATGATAAGTCGGCATATGCCATGTGTGATGGCATCAGAAAGGAGTTCTATCAATGCATTGTACTCAACGATATTGTTTGTAGACTGAAAAATACACACTCCTCTAAAGCTTACTAACTCGCCGTTGGGATTGAAAATGACCCATGCCACAGAAGACAGGTTTCACGAACTACGACTTGCTCCGTTGGCATATCCAACGAATGATTCCAGTAGGTTCGACATCTGCAATGAATGCAAAAAGTGGATTACTTAACCAAATTAAACACTCTTGGTGAAAACAAAAATGTAACAAAAGCACGAGGATTACTATGCGAAATCAAGCATAGTAACACTTGAGGTACAACCCATTGCGAGGTTGCACCAGTGGAATCCCATCATAGTCCATCAACTAGTAGGCTCCTTTTGCTAATACTCATTTAACAATATAGGGACCCATCCATAATGATTTGAATTTCCCTGCTCCCAATTTATCGGATTCCTGGTCATAAAGTAAGACTAGGTCACCTTCTGAGAAGACGTGAGGTTTGACATTCTTGTTGAACTGTGCTTTGACTCACTTCTTATGAGCTTCGTTAGCCAAAGCTGCATTACAACGGGTTTCATCCAAATGGATTAGTTCCATGAAATGAGCCTCTTCTTCTGAGGTTCCGGGGAGAAGGCCGACTGCGATTTTGAGGGACAAGATTTCACATTGAACCGGTAAGATTACTTCCAGACTGTACACTAATTGAAAAGGTGTGAATCCGATCGCATTTCTTACCGATGTCTGGTATGCCCATAAGGCTGAGTATAGGATTAGGTGCCAATCTTGTTTGTGGACTCTGATCATCCTTTGCAGCATGCGCTTTAGGACTTTGTTGATTGCTTCAACTTTTCCGTTAGCTTGCGGATAGTACAGAGTAGAGCTGTCATGGGACAGTCCTAATTTAGTAGCCAACTCAACCATCATGTGATTGCGAAAATGCAATCCATGATCTGTGACTATGGCCTGTGGAACGCCGAATCTGGAGACTACATGATTGAAAAAGAAAAGGGCAGTTGTTTCGCCGCTGTTGTTTAATGTAAACATCGCCTCGGCCCATTTGGTAAAATAGTCCACCGCGACTATTATGTACCAATGCCCCCTGGTCGAGGTGGGGTTACATGTCATGAAATCTATGCCCCATTTGGTGAATGGCCCAATAGCTACTACTGGTAGTGGTGCGGGTGGTCTTCTGGTTTTGCTATCGAAAATTTGGCAAGCATGACAACTTCTAACTATGGTTATGCAATCTTTGAACATTGTTGTCTAGAAGTATCCTACTCGTAAAAATTTTTGTGTCGTAGCATAACTGGATTGATGCCCCCCAAACGCGCTTGAATGACAGTCATTCAGGACTTTTTCGGCCTCCTCAAGGGTGAGGCACCTCCGCAGAACTGTGTCGATACCACAACGGTAAAGAGTATCACCGACGATCACGTAGTCTTTTGCTTGGTATCAAATACGTCATTGTTCAGAGCGTGAGGTATTAGACCTATATGTTTGTGTATGGAGATAAATGATTATATATCTATACCACAGATCGCTTGAAGATATCAGAAACAAATTTTCACCCACGATTGCTTCTTCGGATATGGCATCATTGGACAACGATGGGAGATCACATAGTAACTCCACCAATACCATGGCTTTCTTTGATTTGTATTTTTTGAATTCCAAATCAAACTCTTGTAGAATTGCTATCCATTTTGAATATTTTCCCCTAGTAACTGTCGCGACAATATATAGGTCATGGGGTTGCAATCTGATAAAATGGTAGTTTTCCTGAAGAGGATGTAGTGTCGAAATCTATGTATCGCTTGAACAATGGTGAGACTGAGCTTTTCAACATAGGAGTATTTCATTTCTGTATCATTTAAGTTTCAGCTTCAATAATATATAATATGTTCAATTCCATTGTCTTCTTGAACTAAAACCATTGCTATGTTTGTATCTGCTACAACCAGATACAGGTTAAAGTCCTTTTGATAATCAGGAGCATACTTTAATGATGCTTTTATTAGAGATTTCTTTAAAGCATCAAAGAAGGCTTGCATGTCCTGGTACCAAACGAAGGGTACTTCCTTTTTCAATAGACGAGTATAACCTTTAGCTAGTTCGGCGTAATTTGGAATGAACCTCCTAAGGAAATTTGCTTTCCCTTGGAGTTTCTGAATCTGAAGCAAGTTTGAAGGTGGAGGCAAATCAATTATTGCCTGAACCTTGCAAGGGTCGAGATGAATCCCATCCTTTGAGACAACGAAGCCAAGTAAACGACCAGAACTGACACAAAACACACATTTGTGCGGATTGAGTCTTATCTTGTAGTGTCGGCAATGTAGAAATATTGCTCTCAAATGGCGCGGATGATCAGTCCGCTTTCGCGAATGAGCTGGGAGATCATCGAGATAAGGTTGAACGATGTTTTTGATGTGATGGAAAGCATAGTTCATTGCTCTCTGAAAACTTGCCCCTGTGTTCTTCAAACCAAAGGGTAGCTTGCGATATGCGAATGTGCCCCATGGACAAATGAATGCAGTCTTTGACTGGTCCTGTGGGTGGATATTTATTTGATTATACCCAGAAAATCCATCCATAAATGAAAATATTTCACATCCGGTGCATTCATCAATTATCTAGTCGATAAAGGGTGTAGGATAGTTGTCCTTCAGACAAGCTTGATTTACATCCCTATAATCGATGCACACTCTAATCATTCCTTGTTTTTTCATCACAGGAACAATATTTGATACCCAATCGGTTAGAGAAATGGGGTAAATGAAACTAGCATGGAGGAGTTTTTCAATTTCTACCTTGATGGCAACGGCTTTCTTGGGGTGCACCTACCTTAGCCACTACCTTACCAGTTTGACATCTGGATACATCTTAATTTCATGTTCAACTATGCTTGAGTCGATACTTGGCATTTCATCATATGACCAAGAAAAGACATATCTATACTCGTGAAAGAGAGTGCTATATATTTCCAGTTCGGAAGAAGAACAAGATTTGTCAACATGAATGTTCTCTACAATATCTGTTTTGGTCGAGATATTTATGGCAATAGTCTCTTCGATATTGGATAGGTTTCTCTCGGAATCCACCGTGTTTACAGTATTCATCAGAAAGTCAAATACTGAAGGATGGTGTAGGTCACCGGGATTATCTTCTTTCCAAGTCAGAAGATGGGAACGATGGTGGTAATATTCCCATGGTGCCCCATCAATCATCATCGATTGAATGATTCCTTCGTCTGTAGAGTGTACTTGCGACCAAGGATCTGAAGGGGTGCCATATTCCTTAGATCGATCTATCCAAACGCTCGACGAGCATTCATACGGGTTTACTTCCCATGCTGAGAACATTGATTGCTATAATATTTCCAGTGCGGTTAGAGGAAAATCTTGCAAATGATCCATTTTAACATCGTTTTCTGTCATCTTTTGAATGGAAGATATCATATTGCAGGTTCCTACATTAGCCACTTCCACCAAATTCGTAGGAGGCGGTAGGGTAAAAGTTCCCATTAATGTAGGGTCTTTTAGTAGGCCTACTCTGATATTATGCAGCATGCTAGGGCTTCCGTGGATCATCAGAATGCTTCCTGTAACTTGCAAACTGTTGGGGAGAAAAGTTTGTTGGTCAATGATTGCAATTCCTCCTTGGGAAGGAAATGTAATTTTCCTAAATTAGGTCGACACAACAGCTGCCATGGCATATATCCAGGGTCTTCCCAGTAGGATGTTGTAATCAAGATTCCTGTTGATGACTTCAACATTGATTTCTACTATTTTTCCCCCCAGTTCGACTTACAAGTTACTTAGTATCCCATATGGGGTGTATATATGTCCATCAAATGCTTTCAATGTTGTTGATGATCGTGACAAGGATGGAGACCCTAGAGTTTTCCAGCAACTCATCGACATGATGCATGTGGATGCTCCCTCATCAATAATTGTTCTATGAATAGTTTTGTTGAGGGCTTTCACTTGAATGAGGAAAGCTAGTTGAGCTGGTAACTGAGGGTCGTATCCTTTATGATTAAAAGATAAAAGATTGGAATCCATTGGGTCAATCCCACCTAGTGCTGATAATAAAACATACTTTTGGGAGGGGCAATTTTGCAGTACCTTAAGAGTCGACATCACGGATGGCGATTGAGCTAAATCCTCCACTATATTATAGTGCTGTGCTGCCCGGGCACGAGGATTAAACGTCGATTTTTGTACTACTCCCTTTGGCGGTTTTATTGTTAATTCAGGAACGATGGGTGAAATGACTTATGTTGAAGTCGTTGTCAAACTATTAGGTTGATCGTTATCCTTGTTGTTCAACATCAGTGGATTCCCGTAATCTTTACTCGTCGTTATTAGAGTATCATTCAACTGCTTCGAGACTGACAACATTAGCACTTGTGACAGGGAAGCATTTTTTCTAGCAACCAGATTTGTTCCTGGGTTTGGAAACAGATCAGTCAATACAGCCGAGGTTTTTGAACTTTTGAAAGATTTTCTAAGTTCTTCTTTATATGGACAGTCTCATGTCCAGTGATCCTTGTCACATATATCACATGGAGTTTTCGGTTAAGGGTTCGTAGAAGATTTTCTAGGAGACGAGTCTTCCTAGTTTTTCTTCTTCCCTTGTTTTTTCTTCTTGCCTCCTGGCTGCTTGGGTTCTTTGACTTTGTCTATTGACACGGCATTTACTTTCGAGGCTAGAAGTTCCTCATTTGCATCTTGACTCGAAACCATGCAGGCCTTTTTCAATGTGGCCTTTACGGTTTTAGTGCTTGTCGTACCTATCACACCATCGACGGCATGAGAGTCTTTGTTTGATTTAGGAGGTGGAGGAATGGAAAATTCTGGTCTAGGAGCGTCAGGGATTTTATCGTAGAGCATGCTAGACTGAGTATAGATCAAGTCCAGATATTGTGCACGAGAAATAACTTGCTCTTCAGTGATGACTCCTCCCTTTGCCACATCTTCTGTAATAGCGGGTAATAGTGACTTAATAAACCATTCAGCCAATAGCTAATCAGGAACATATGTTTTTACCATTCTATGACGACGCCGCCACTCATGAATATGATCAAATATGTGAGTGGTTGTCATTTGCTTGAAATTGGTAAGCAGCTCAGTTCCTGTTTCAAACCTGATAGGTAACTGAAAATGGGTTAAAAAGGTTGTGGCTAGGGTATTGAAGTTATCAAACGAAGCTCTAGGCAGTTCGATATACCACTTTGCTGCCTAACCAGTTAACGTGCGCTGAAAGAGGCGAAGCCGAATCGAACCATCATTGAGAGTGTTTGATGAACACCACAGATGAAAGGTCATCACATGATTCGATGGGTCTTCGCCCAGATTTCCATTAAATTTAGTAATATCCGACGGAAGTTTAGGCGGAATCGCCGGCCACCAAGGGGTGTAGGCAATTGGATCGTTCGTTAGTCAACTTAGATCCGGTAACTCTAAAGTTGCCAAGAAAGGCAACTGTTGATTCAGGCTTGGTTGAGCATACCCAAGATAAGACGGAATCATTTGAGTAGTTGGCCTTTGCATACCAGCATAATGCATTTGATGTTGGTAACTTTGGTAAGGTTGATGGGCATAACCATTATGATATGGTTGATACGACTGCCCATTACTTGCAAAGACTTGTTGCTCATGTCCTTGGTAAGCCTGCTAGAATTGTGGTTGTTGGTATTGCACCAGCTATGGTTGTGAAGCCATGGATTGTTGTCCAGCACTGACTGTTTGACCAAGATGGGGATTGGTGTTCCCTGTTTGAACCTGTGCCATTCCACTAGTGGGTGATTGTGGTTGTGTCAGAGGTATAAGAGATTGTTGTATTGCAACCTGCGAAATTTGAGGTTGGCATACAACTAGTGACACTTGTACTTGTGATACTGCCACAATAGCTGGCATAGTGGGGATGTTTGTCATGGGTGAACTTTGTTGTATTGAGCATACAACTCTTGGTTGTTGAGACAGGATTGTTACCCAACTGCTAGTTGTGATTCCAGCATAACCCAAATTTTGTTGTGAAATCACGCATGGTTTTCCTTCCAAGGAAGACAATGAAAGGGTATATGGCCCTCCATACGACAGTAATCCAGTACTCAAAGGAATAATTTTCCTTTGGGGACCAGTTTTCCCAAATTGACCTTGTGACAGATCAATTTGTCGAGACTCAACGTAAGAGATTCCATATATAATTCCGGACAAACAAACGGGAATAGTCCATACTGTCGAAATAGTCCCTGGATGGACTCCATCCAGCGATTGAAAGCTGGTTGGGATAGATGGCACGCCGGTGAACATTGTCAGAATAACAGAAGGAACTTCCATTGTTGCTGTGTTGGGTGACACAGTCCTTGACGTTGACGGTTGTTCAGACATATTAAGCCTATCCAAAAGATTCCTCAGTGATTCTTCAGGAACTTCTGAGGGTGGGTGAATATTTTCTGACGGAGAAGGATATAGGGCGATCCCAGCTCCAAGTTGTGTTGGAGTGCTAGACGGAGGATCTTCCACAATATCTTCTATGGAAATCAATCCAGGAGAAAGAGGCAGACTGTTAGGTCCGTAAAATATTTCTGGTGCCGAAGAAGATGTAAGTTCTGCAACAGTAGACGGTTGGGGAGTAACACCTTCCAAATTGGCTATAGACGGAGCTAGTTCAGGAATAGAAGTGTTAACTGTCACACTAGGATTAGTTGTAATATCCTTTTTCTAATGCGGAATTTCTTTTGTAGAGGCAGGGATTCCATAAATGTTTGGAGTAACCGGAGTCTCTGAGGATGTTGGAGTGCTCACTCCAACCAACCTAGGGGACTTCGATCCAGTTAAACGAGTTCACTACGTGTAGAATGGTTTTGATTCTGAAGTCAATGACGGTTGACTCGTGAGTCTCCCTGAGCGATGGGGTTTTGATTAACTTTCTTCCATGATTGCGGATTACTTGATCAATTCAAAATAAAAAGGGAAAAATGTTTTTCGAATTAAATGAATTTTAGACGCTTTGACACAACTTGTTTTTTCAATTTTAAAGAGTCGAGAAAAAACAAAAGATGACTCTAGTCGCCTTCAATTTTTATTGAGCTTGAAGTGACAAGCGCTCAGAGGACCTTTTCCTTTAAGGAATCTGAAAAGGAGAAAAATGGACTTCTCTGGAGATCTAGGCAGAGAGGATTACCAAACCAATTGTAAAACTGTAGAATACTTTTTACAGTACGGTAGTCAATCTTCCCGAATGCTGTGTTTGGTGAATTACGATCGATAGGGTGGCAGACACGGCTTCCTAAGGATAAACGATGCAGCCTATTGTGGTCTCCAAATATATACGTGACAGTACGTGGGAGCACAAGTCTGTATTGGCACTTTCTATCTCAGAGTGGAGGAATCACCCAACCAGCACTGAAAGCAATAGTTACCAGGCTTTACGATGCCAAAATACGTCTCTAGCCTATACCTCTAGATGTTGTGTGTTAAGTTCCAAAGCGTTGTTAGATTCATTGGATTTATTTTAAGTTGATCTTGCTTAACAGTTTGTCTTTCAGGTTCACCACATGATGTATGTA
This sequence comes from Pinus taeda, assembly GCA_000404065.3. Taxonomy (NCBI): domain Eukaryota; kingdom Viridiplantae; phylum Streptophyta; class Pinopsida; order Pinales; family Pinaceae; genus Pinus; species Pinus taeda. The sequence continues at coordinate 65,647 of APFE030914418.1, read as the reverse complement.
TAATTCCTAAATGTAGTCTAAGATGATAAACAAACGTTTTATCTTCTTTCAGCAATGAAAATCCTAGCTACTAAAGGGAAGAAAGTCAAGCATCTTTACTTCACAGAGCACAGAGCACACGCTAAATGCACAGTCCTAAATCAAGCCAAGCAATCAAAATGCAAATGCACATGCATGTACTAGTTTTTAGATCTCCTAATGTGTGAATGATGTTAAGAAAGTTATGTGCAAAACTGAATTACTTTTAAAGTGACAGTACTCAACAAAGTTCTTTTTCAAAATGAAGTGAAAGTGAGAGAGACACTTTGCGATTTTGAAATGGAAATTGCTTTTCGACACTTTAAAACTACTAATTCAAATCCTATGCAACAGTAACTATATAATCGACTATCCAGAACAATGGGATTGCTTTCTAAAACTGAAAATGACAGCTAGGACACTTTCAGATCTAGAGACGACAGTTCGACTATGCTACTTTTTACAAAAGAGAACTAAAAACGATGCACAATACATAAAAACATTTATAGTTCTTTGCACTAAGGAGGTGGAATAAT
>APFE030914418.1:2954-55985 GCA_000404065.3 Pinus taeda | reverse complement strand
GATGAAGAAGCCATCCCCATGCTCGTCAATGGGAATCGACTAAAGATCTACAGGAAACCTCTTTTGAGGCAAGAGTTCGTCAAAACTGTGGAAAAATCAGTGCTGGTCATAGAGAAGGGTTTTGCCTCTATTTTGGGCACACCCTGAGCATCATTATATATCCAAAAAAAAAAAAATGCAATAAAAAAAGATCCTTGGGTGAAAACCTTTTTGAGGCGCCCAAGGCAGATGGTAGGAGTGAAAACCTCATTGAGGCGCTCCTGCTGTCTCTCTGAAAAAATGGGAATAAAAATATCCTTGGGTGAAAACCTTTTCAAGGTGCCCAAGGCAGATGGTAGGGATGAAAACCTCATTGAGGCGCCCCTGCTTTCTCTTAAAAAAAAAAAAAAAGAGAGAGAAAAAAAAGGAAAAAAAGAAAAAAAAAGGGAAGAAAGACAAGTTGATCTCTGAAAGTGTTGTAGGTTACAGGAACACAACGCACCAAAGGAGGCCTCTCAACTCAAGAACAAGGGTCCCTATCAAGCTACTAGGTAGCCTCACATACACACCCGCCATGAACACTCATTTTTTTTCAAGGTTTGGACACAATCGGGTCATGGTTCAACCTTCTACAGGAAGCTACAAGACTTTCTACAGGAAGTTCTGTATTTCTACAGGAAACATCCTGTAGAGCTTTTGGACGGGCCAAAATCGACCGCAGAGAAGGATTTGGAGCTTGAAGTCCATTGAGGAGGCATGCAACCACCATTTTCTTCCATCCTCCACTCGTTTCACCTCCTTTCACCGCCATCACTCTCATCTGGGCAAGCATACCTGCACATGCATACCAAAACTCTATTTTTCAAATAAGAAAATTTGTTTTTTTCAAAATCAAAAATAAGGCCTTCTGAGGCTCGCGCACTTCACCTGTCTAGGCGACCTCATGACCCTTCACCTATGAATGTGACTCCATTTATTTCGGCATGCACCCCAGAAGGAGAAACAACTATAGGATGTCCTACAGGAATCATGTAGCAGCTAATCCAGCTGGAGCACCTACCATGAAGACACCATCAGCTCGCAGAATCAGTGCATGTAGTATTCGCCACCAGAGAAACGGGTCTCAAAGGCTCGTAGCCAGTAGCAGCCAATGAAGAGGAGATCCAACACCTAAGCACGACGTAGTAGCATGAAAATCTAGCATCCCTCATCCCGAAACCTGAAAAAACCCACGTCCACGGCCGCATAGGTAAGTGCCTAACCTTATTTCGTCAAATTACATAAGCTATACTATGAATATGCATGACTGTGAGAATGGACGGATTGAACAAGGTTGGTTGACATTCAACTGGCCACCACAGCCAGTCAAGCGGCCTCGTAGGATCCGAATTGGATTGGTTATGTCGAAAAGTTGGATAATTGACACGTGGGAAGTGTCCAGTCGGGGAGAAGCGGCAGTATGACAGGAATGGCGGCGATAAATGCAAAGGAAACAATTCGGCGGTTAGGGGCACGCTGGGGAATGATAGCAATGACATCGGCCAATGGATCAGTGGGGATAGCTCACCCCCACGCCATGAATTCCGCAGTAATTCGAAATCGGCTGGTTGATACTTATGATGCACTGCAGTCATTTATGCTCACAACCATTTTGTAGCCAAATACGTGTCCTCCTCCTTTGCAAGTTGTTAGCCCGAGTTTTCGATATGTTCAAACATCCTGCTACCGCTCATTCTGGTCCTGCGCTACCGTAACCTCCTCCAGAAGCTGAGAACAATTTCTACAGGAAGCTGCGCTACAGGAAACACAACATCCGAAGCAGCGTGGACTGTTCATGTCGAGGGTGGAAAATTTCAATGAGGTAGGCAAAATTTAACTTTCCCATGCAAATAATTCCAAAGGTGGTGAATTCGACGTAGTGAGGGGGGTAGAGAAATGTGAATGCAATTCTGTCTGAAGTTTTTTTATATCACTGTCGAAATTGTCTTCGTGATCTGCATGTGAGATTTCCTCCACGCTTGAATGAAAAATCCCTCCTGTAGAAATTTAGACATTGTCGAAACACTGGTAAAAATTATAAATTTTATACGACTGTGTGTATAATGGAGACGTAGCTCTACGCTCCATGTGAAAAATCCCGAAGTTCTTCTTCTATATATGTGAGCAGGCAAGTTCAGCATAGGGTAATTGACCAAAGATATATTTTTTACGCTCTGAGAAGGAAATCCACCCAGAATTCCCAGTCTGCGTGAAAATGCGAGAAAACACAAAATTTTACCATGCCGGGAGGGTTCATTCGGAAAGAACCTTCAGACTCCAAGAAATTATGGGAAACCCCTGAGGTGGTGGACTTGTTTTCCCGTGCACATTGGATGTCATTTTGTGACAAGCTCCAAGGTCATGATGACGAAATTATGGAAGAATTCCTCCGATCCCTAAAGCCGAAGTCAAAGACATTGGTCGTTGTCAACTTCAGAGGACTGACCCTCAGACTCACCCCACAGCTCATCAGCAGGGTAATTGATCTTCCAATGGGGGTGCCCTGGGATAAGGAGGAGACGAAGTTGGGTTATAAAGCTAAAAAATAATTCTTCTTGCCAGAAGAACAATTCTCAGAAGACAAGAACGGAGTTCGGAGGACTAGCCTACAACCATTTTGGAGTGAAGTCAGCCTCCAAATTATGAAGTATATTACGTGTGAGGGGCGATTTAGCATCGTATATGGATATCATTTTCGGCTGCTCATATAACTCAGACACCACGTGGACCTACCCTCAGAGCAAGATTTGAGCATTCCTTATTTCCTCCTACAGTCCATGACTTAGTGTGCCACCAAACTCAGAGAGGGGACACCAGACCAGCTAGCCCATCATGGGCTTATTAAGCTCCTCATGGAAGCTGCACTCCACACTTTCACTGTCCCTCTCTCCTAGGAAATTTTCCGAAATATGTCAAAGGATGATGACATCCGAGTCTTGGCCGAGGAGCTCACTTCCTCTAGCAGTGAGGAGAAGGAGCATACTCAGGTAGAGAAGAAGGTTAAAAAACAAGAAACCCCTGGAAAAACACTAAAGAAAGAACAAAGAGGAACACCTGCCAAAATAGGGGATGATGAAATTGCACCGACACCCAGGGAGAAAAGACTACATAGTAGGGAAAAACGGACTGAGAAAGTCCAAGTCAGTAAGGGCACCCCTAAGGCAACCTCAGCCAAGATAGAAAGAAAAGTCCCCTCAGCCAAGCAGGCTAAAATAGTGCCCTCGGATTCTACAGGAAAGCAGTAGAGTATTTCTACAGGAAAGGTGAAAATGGCTTCTACAGGAAGCCAGAAAGCAACCATTACAGGACTTTCTACAGGAAGTCCGAAAGAAGGACAACAGAAGTAGAAGTCGGCCGAAAGCCTAGCTAGGGAGGCAGCAGCTATGCTGGCCACCCTAAGTACCTCTTCCAAGCCAAAAGAGAAACGAAAGAGGGAGACTCCTCTGTATTTCAAAGTAAGAAGGAGTGTAAGGATTAAGACTAGCAGACCCCAACCTCCATCAAAGGAATTGATCACCATCATGGATACCCCTACCACACCAAAGGATAAACTCCCCTCCAAGGCATACATCACTTATGAGTGGGGGAGCCCAAAAACATCCTCCTGGAGGGACAGAATGGAGAAATTGAGCTTAGAAGCCTCTCTACAGGATGTTGAGGCTATTCTACAGGAAACTTTGGCTAGGCTGAAAGAAACTGAGTAGATGGAGGAAAGAGCAGCGAAGTCACCGCAGGAGGAGGAGGGAGTAGCCAAGTCACCACAGAAGGAGGAGAAGGCTGATTTTATCATGGAACCAAGCCCCCAGCCCAAATTGGGCTCTTATTATAACTTTTTGGAGGCCGGAAGAATTATTCCTCAAAATTTCACAGTGCCACTGTTTCTAGCACTAGAGGAAGAAAGAGTACGAGCCCACACTTGGATGAGGATCGCTAAATCCAAGGGGGTAGCAGATATAGGACCTCTAGAGGAAAGGCTCAAGGAAACACAAAGGGAGTTGGCAAGAGTAAGGCATGTGGAAAGCTCCCAACAAGCCAAGTTAAGAGAAGAGAATGAGCTGCTCAGACAACAGCTCCAGCTGCAGGGACAGAGGAAAGGAGAGGACATGGCAGCCAAGGATTCCTCAGCAGAGCCTCAAGGAAAAGAAGAGATGCAAGCTGATCTTGAGGAACTTAACCAGCAGCTACAGGAAAGGGGATTGCAGGCAGATATGGAGATACAATCCCTAAAGCAGCAGATGCAAGAAAAGGAGGCACAACTGGCCTGCATGGCCAGTTGGGAAATGGAAGCCCTGCAATGTAGGCAGCCGACCAAATCCTATGGCTTGTACCTAAGGGACCAGTGGCTGCAGTTCCAAATCAAAACGTTGGCACAGAGGGGTATCTCCCACATCCAAAACCCCCAACAATTCATGGATTTATGCAACACCAGTCCATCAGAAGATAAGGCCAAGCTTTCAGAGTTTTACCTCCATAACTTGGCCCTCCCAAACATCACTTCGTGGGACCCCAACACAGCAGTAGGGGACATGCAGTTGATGGCAATGACCTCATGGTTAAACCATGAAGAGAAGAGAGCAACTGAGGTAAGGAATGTCATGGACCGGGAGTTACATGAACCACTACTGATTAGAGTAGAGCCAGGGGACCCCACAGCGTTGATATTCGCTCACCAGCACCTAGCAACCAACTCTCAGATTTTATTAGAGTACATGGATCATCAAGCCCAGGCCATAGCACACTTTGAGGATATGGAGTGATTATTAGGGGACAATTGTGTTCATGCTTGCACCCGTAGGTGGAACACATTGTCCCATAGCCTCAAAATCCGAGAATATCATACTCCAACTCAGATGAGGGAGGCTTTGGCAAGGGTACCTCTCTACAAGAAGTCTATGCAGAACCTCCAAGCCAATTGGATAGGCCTCAAGCTAAGTCCACCCTTGCTATTGGGATTGTTAGAAGGAGGCACAGAAGAGGAGGAGCATAAGCAGTGGGAAGAGGTGGAAAGGAAGGCCGAATTCCATGACAGTGTGGAGGACACTACTTCAGAAGCCTAGGATGTGAGAGTGGCGATTAAAGCAATGAAAGACGAGGAGTTGGACTAGTCGCTCAGAGGATGAGCAACCCTTTTAGTAGGGGGGTGATGATGAGCCCCAAAATTGGTAACTTGTTGGGCTCATTTGGCGTAATTATCCTTGTTAAGTCCTTGTTCAAATCCTTCATTTTCCATAGCTTATGCATTATTTTCAATATGTTCATGTCATTTGTACGAATAAGGGTAGTCACTCTTCCTAGGCGGCTAACACGTGCTTATTTCAGGTTTTTTTGACACATGTTGGAGCAAAATCGAGCAATCATGGGCTAAAAGACAGCCAAGCATGAGGTGAGGATTCGTAGGGGGGTTGTCTATGGCATTAAATAACCCTTCCTCGGGATCTTCACCCCCAAATCTGAGCTCCAAAGACCACCAAAACCGAATCTAGAAGGTAGCCAAGCAGATTTTAGGAGGGACTGTCTAACTCACAGTCTGGACAGCCGAGTTCCATAGATTGAGGAGGCCAGCTAGGTCCCTCGTGATGTATAAATGTTGAGGCCTTAGCCTTCGTAAAGGACTTTTGAAACTATTGTGTATTTTTCACCTCAATGCTGCTAGTCCTATTTTGTTCTTTTGTAGCCATTTTTGGCATCACTCTTATGATTATTTTTTCGTAATGAGAAGCAGTTTGATTTCCTATCAAATCTGAGTTTTTCATAGGAGCCATAGCTCTCAGGGTTGGGCCCAACCTGAGAGCCTAGGGCCTCCTTTCTGTACTGTTACTTTTCCTTTACGTATCATTGTTTCCCTTGATGCATTTGAACATATTTCTGTTAGGCAGATTTAGTTATGTTGCTTGGATAGATCATTGTTTATGAATGACATTGCTTCAGGTGTTTTGGTAGGATAATAACAGAAAAAGCTTCAAATAAAAGGGACAACCAAACTCCTGGTTTCACCTCGTCCTTATTGGATTAGGGGCTGGAATTGAGGAAACAGTGCTGCCCTAAAAAAAACACTAGTTTGCTTGACCATGAAATCCTTAGTGTATTGTTTTCATTTGCATAAATCAGTTATGGGTTTGGACATCTGAAATGTTTCTTTGCATAGTTGATGTACATGGTTTACTTCCCAAATAAAACTGTTGTTCATTCATGTTGTTGATGGTTAGACTAGATTAGCTCAAGATTTGATCATTTGCAAGACTTTGCTGATTTGGTCAAAGTACACCATGTAGGGCATCTCCTCCGCTCTTTCATCCACCCAAAGCATCATCTGAGCCACCTGTTCTATCTCCTAGCTGATTCCTCATCTCCCATATGCCCTTTTGTCCACGTAACCCTACCTTCTTGCTCAATCATTGCCTTAGCCTTCTTCAAGCCAAGTCAGCCTTCTACACCTCCTCACCACTCCATCCACCAGTCCTTAGGCCGCTTTAGACCCCTATCCTACCTCCAAATCCATCCATGCACCTTCCCTCACTAATCTAGCCTCTAGAAACCGATTTTCAAACATCCTGTAGAAATTTTTGAACATCCTGTAGAAATTCCTGAACATCCTATAGAACCCCTGCAGACTTCCTGTAGAAGCTCAAAAATGAGGTTTCTTGATAGCAAAAATTTGTGAAACTCTCTGGAGGAGTGTTAGGGACTCCTTAGACTCTCTCTGAACCTTTCCAACCTTTTCCAAGCATTTCTCCTCCTTGATAAACCCCTGCACAGTAAAGCACAGTTCATGCACATGCATGAGAAAATTGACAACTTAATCAAAAATACAAAAAGATGTTTTCTTAGGACAAAGGTAGTCTGAACACATGTATTTCACCTTCATAAAAGTAATGGCATCTCTTTTAGTAGTTTTCACTCTCATCTTTGCATCAGTAGGACTAGCTGGTAGAATTAGGGTTTGCTAGGGTTTGCGCTTTCCTTCAGTTTTTTTCAATCTCTTTTCGCAAGTAGATTAGCTTCCCTTGAGATAGCTTTCATCCATCAATTAGAAATATTCTTCTAAGAGCTCATAGAAGTTGGCTAAAGCCCCTAGAGGACTTGTGCCAGCTGACCAAGTGACAGTTGCGGCAAGAGCTAGTACTTGTGCATATAGCACTGTCGCTTCCAAGTTTGTTACGAACGACCGGGTTGATAAAAGTAAGGAAGGGAGTCCCAAGAGTTGCAGCATTATTGCTGCAATACTGGAGCTCACCAATCACAACAACATACTACTATGCAAGAAGCAAGGATCTAAATTCATAAATAATACAGGATCGGATGTGTATTAACCATATATATGCATATACAAACAAGTACACAAGAATATGGAAGGAAACAAGAATAGCTTTATTCAGATGAAAAGTAGTAAGAGGATTACAACCATGTGCTCTCACCTAGCATCATCCTCCAGCTAAGAAGCCCTTCTTCACCTCAAGCAAAGCTAGATCACCCAACACTGTGAATGTACACTAGAAAACCAACAACACTTCTCTATACGATACAAAATTCCAACCTCTGGATCTCTGTGATGAGGGATCCATATATAGATGATTACAAAGAGGTGAGTCATCTTCTGGGATCTTGATTAGTGTCCTCTCTCTGATAGTTCCTGCTTCCACTTGGAGAATGATGATCTCTTACTCATCCCTGGTCAAAAATGGAGAGGCAAGTATCAGAGGGGAAAGCTTCTGGAAGATTCCATGATCTTCCACCTCGCATTTTTGTCCCTTCCATTTGTCCATTCCGACCATCGCACCCTACAGAGGAGGAAATCAAGTATGCATCGCACTGTCTTGGGAAGGTGAATGTGCATCGCACCCCTGCATTGAGCTTTCAGTATGGTTCCAGTTTTGACCATTTATGAGCATTTTTCAGTGGAGAACTTCTGGGAGATGATGTAATAGTTGACCTTGTTCTTTAGGCAGTGAAGCAACACTTTTAGGGACTTAGGAGCCCTCAGTTTATGGACATTTATGATTGGGGTTGAAGTGCCCAAAAATGTCTATAACAGTCTGGTTCCAACCTCCCAAAATTGACCTGCAAGAGGCCCTATGCCCTCCAAGACTACTAAAGCACATGACCTGCAAATATACCAACAAATCCTCCTCTAAGGCTCCACAAAAGTATCAATCTCCTCAAAAATTGTTTCCCTTGACTCTCCTAGCAAAGACCAACATCAATAGTTGAGACTCCACCTCCCACGTGTGCACAATATTCTTCCTATGTACTAGCCCAAGAAGTGTGAAAGTCACACTGAATAGGAGCTCTCTCCTCTAGCTCCAAAACTCACCAAAAATGGAAACCAAAATCCTATGCCTTCTTTCCAGAATATCTCCCGGGAAAAGCTCCTCTGGAAGATGTCACAATCACAACTCGGCCTCCCTTCACTACGTCCTCTAGAAATATGCACCAACTGGAGATGATGGATGAAATTTCTGGAAATCACAATGCAAACCTCCTCCAAAAGAAGTTATATGAACCTCTCTAGGGTGGAACTCAAAGTCCCCTGAAGAAAGGGTGAGCTCTCCACTTGAATAACTCTTTATAAACATTAAGTGACTCGAAGGGTGAGCTCTCCACTTGAAGAACTCTTTATAAATAATAAGTGACTCGACTAAGCAGCTCAAGCAAGCAAAGATAAATTCAATATGCTAAAGATGATGAAATGAGGAGAGTTGCCTTCCTTTTATAGATTTCATGGAGCACTTTTACCTCCATTTCCCCTCCATCATGAGCCCCTCACTTAACCATCGACTTTCCCTATCATGTAATTCGAACTAGGGAGTGTGTATTCTCCTAGTGTGGGTGGCCCCCATGTTTAACTTAACCACACCAAAATAAATTCTACTAAATTCTAAGCCTCCTAATAAAATCAAATGGGCCCCATGACCTCCAAAATTTCCCCCAAAATGTAGTGATTAATTTTGTTCCAAATTAATTTAGGAAGGGATATTATAGTCCTCCCCTCCCAAATGGTGTTTGTCCCCAAGAAAATTCAATGCTGGATGCTAAAATATGTGCTCACCCTCCCACGTAGCATGCTCATCTGGTAAACTATTCCAATGCACCAAGTATTCTCTAATTATCCTACTTCTGAGCTTCCTTTCCCTGGTCTCAAATATGAGCTCTAGTTCTAAAATTAGGTGCCCCTCATCATCAAGTGGAGACAACTCCATAGCTGTTGTAACCTGTTGCCCCAACACCCTATTGAGGCATGAAACATGAAAATATTGTGGATCATACTCCCTATTGGTAGCTCCAACTCGTAATCCACCTCTACAACCCTCCTGATCACCTTGTAAGGCCCAAAAAATCTCGGTTACAACTTTTCTGTCCCCTTCTACTTCATAGTGGATTGTTGGTATGGATGCAATCAAAGGTACACCAAGTCCCCTTCCTCGAAATGCCTCTCCACTCAATGGCTATCAGCATACATCTTATGTTGATTCTAAGTTTTTTGCAAGTTATCCTTAAGATCCTTGAGGATATCTTGGCTCTCTAGGATCCAATATTTGGCCTTTAGGGCCCGATTGTCTCCAAAAACAATGTCAGAAAAAGACAAAGAATCATAATCATATAGAGCATGGAAAGGAGTCATACCAATGGACATAAGATGTGTTGTGTTGTAACTATACTCTCCCAAATGCAACCATCGAATCTAATCCCCTTGTTTCCTTGTCACATAGTTCTTGAGATAGCCCTCTAGCCACTGGTTCACCCTCTCTGTTAGGTCGTCGATATATGGATGATAACTGGTGCTTGGGGTGAGTTCGAGGCCAACTAGCCTGAAAATCTCTTACCAAAATCCCCCCACGAATAAGTTATATAGGTCACTGACTATAGATTTAGGGAGTCTGTGCAGGTGAAAGACCTCCCTAAAGAACAACTCTGCCACTTGTGAAGTTGAATATCATGTAAGAATGAAAAACAAATGTGAAAACTTGGTCAACCAGTCTACAACCACAAAATACAATCCTTATCTTATACCGAGGGAATTTTGGTGATGAAGTCCATAAAGATACTCTCCCATTTCCCCTCAGGGATGGGAAGAGGTTGCAGTAGTCTTGTTGAATGGGTCATCTCCCCTTTGTTCCTCTAATAAGCCTCACACTCTTCACTTGTCTCATCATGTCCCCTTTGAGGCCCTTCCAGGTGAAGCACTCTCTCACTCCCATATAGGTCTTCGTGAACCCCTAGTATCCAAAGAAAGGAAAATCATGAGTTGCACGAAGGATGTGATCCCTTAACTGGGACCCCAAAACCAAGAATATGTGCCCTTTGTAGTATATAAACTCATCCATCATCCTGTAGTGCTCATCTACATAGCTGCCCTCCAAGATCTCACATGTCTGACAATCCTTGGAGTACTCTTCTAATAGTTGTGCCTTCCAATCATGCCAAATTATCATGAGTGGCATTCTTGCAGGTATCCTAGATAGTGCATCTTCCACCACATTGTGATTTCCCTGTGCATACTCAATATCAAAATCATAGGCCTGCATCTTGCTGGCCCATATTTGTTGTCTATCATTGAGGCCCTGTTGCCCCATGATGTGGAGAAGACTATTGTGATCCATCTTCACCTGAAACTAATTTCCCACCAAGTACTGTCTAAACTTAGCCAACGCATGCATTATGGCCAACATCTCCTTGTCATATATGGAATACAACCTCTCATGTGGTAGGAGCTTCCAGATCTCAAAAGAAATGGGATCCCCCCCTTGGGACAAGACTACCCCAATCCCCTCACCCAATTCATCTCTAATGTGAAAGGCTATGTGAAATCCAAGAGTGCTAATAGTAGGAAAAAACTCATCACCTCATTAAGGTGATGAAATGTTTCCTAACCTTCATCTGTCCATGCAAAACCCCCTTCTTAGTAAGATCAGTAAGGGGTGCTGCCAACTGTGAGAAGCCCTTAACAAACTTTCGATAATAAGTATAGATGCCTAAGAATCCTCTCAACGTTGTCACATTTCTAGGATCTGGCCAATCCCAAATGGCCCTGATCTTCTCCTTGACCCTTGACCCTTGACCCCATTGACACATACCATGTGCCCCAAGTAGAGTGTCTTTATTAGCCCAAACTCGCATTTGGACATCTTTGCATAGAACTATTGCTCCTACAAGATTTGAAACACTATCTCTAGATGATGTAGGTACTCCTCCCACGTCCTACTGTAGATCAAGATGTCATCAAAGAACACTAGTACAAATATCCTCAGCTGACCTCTGAACACATGGTTCATGCATGAAAGAAAGGTGGAAGGTGTGTTGGTCAACCCAAAAGGCATGACCAAGAATTCAAAATTCCCATTATGACATCTCATGGCTGTCTTCGGAATATCCTGCTCCCTCACCCGAATTTGATGATACCCAGACCACAAATATATCTTAGAGAAGTACTTAGCTCCTATAAGTTCATTCATCAACTCATTAATACGTGGAATGGGAAACCAGTTCTTTAGTGTCTTCTTGTTGAGGGCCCTACAGTCAATTCACATGCAGAGATTCCCATCCTTCTTCTTCACCAACATGACTTAAGAAGTGAATGGACTAAAACTCAGTTTGATGTGGTCCAATGCCAATAAATCCTTGATGGCTCTCTCAATCTCATCCTTATAGGATTTTGGATGCCTATAGGGTGTAGTAATGACTTCCTGCACACCAGAATCCATCTCTATAGTGTGCTCAAACCCCCTGTCACGTGGTTGTCCTAGTGGTATGTCTCCAAAAACTACCAGATATCTATCTAGTATTGCATGTATGTCTAGATTTGGTGGCTTGGCCTTTCCCCCAACCTTTGAAATAATCATCTTTACTTCCCATGCTATGTCTCCATGCCTCAAATCAGTCTCCATCCTATGGGCCAAAACTGTCCATGGAGGATACGAATGCATGCCCCGAAGAACCACCTGCTTACCATCTGGCCCAATAAACTCCATCACTATCTGCCTCCAATCGGTGGTAACTTAGCCAAGGGAATATAAACATTGGACACCCATCATCACATTGGTTTTTGTTACATTCACCACGAAGAAGTGGTATGTCATCAAATAGTTCCACGTGGTCCTTTCAGAGTGGGAACATATCAAGTGCATTGCATAGTCCTGTCTCCTGGCACTAGAATTAAAAACCCCTCAAACTTTGCAGTGGTGATGCCCCTCCTCTAGACCATCTGAGCATTAATAAAATTGTGGGTGGCCCCATTGTCTACTAAAACTACGACACGATGTCCCTACACTATACGTCTAATCCTCATGGTCAAAAATTTGGGAACCCCATGCAAAGAAGCTAGGATTACCCCATCTAGTGCAAAAGATTCTCCCCCATGTGGTGGTGTTTCCCTCTCTATTGGATCCTCTTTGTCTCCCCCACCAAACTCCAACTCCACCTCATCCTTTGTATCGATGTTTGAAGTAATGAGCCTTTCCTGTTATGCACTAATGGCCTGGTGCCCATGGCTCTCAACACATAAAGCACAAATTCCTCATCCTGAGGTCTCTCTTGGTCTCATTGCCCAACTATCCCCACCCTTGGGCTACTCTCTACATTTTCGGCACTCTAGTGTCACTTCCCTTTTGAGGGTAGGGAGTGCGTGGAGGAATGGGTGCACTTGGTAGTGCCATTTTAGGTGGGAAAGTACATCTTCCCAATGGTGCATTGTAACTCATAGTTCTACGTACAATGGGCTCCATATCCCTTACCCTTCTCATTCTATTTGAGATGGAAAAAGTCTCTAAAAGATAGTGCCTCTCTGAAGTCTACTCCCATGGAATGCCACTCCCTGAAATTCTCCCCCATAGGTGATTGATCCTCAACTCCTCTCGATTCACCTTATGCCAAAGGTAATAAAGAAGGTAGAGTGGCTCGAGTTGGCCCACTCAATGATGGAGGTTGTGTAGTGGGTGAAAGATGATCAAGTTGTTGAGAGGCCCCCGAAGTCTCTCCAAATAGAAACTCTTAGCGAATGCTTTGCTCCCAATTCTAAATTTTGATCTCTTCTAACATCTCCTTATGCCCCTTTGCCAAATATCTTATATCCTTCAAGAGACTATCAAAGGAAATCTCGTCTCTGCTCTTGGGCTCCCCCATGTCTTCTTTTACCACTTCCTTCCCACAATCCTCTATGTCTGGAGTGATCTCCAACTACCTCTCCCTTCTCTAGTACCTTTGCCTCCTATAAGCAATAATCTGTCAGTACTCATCACTCATAGGAAAATCCCCCACAGCTAAGCCAAGATCTGAGATTTGATACCATTGTAGTGTTCCAAACTTGGATAAACAATGATATCTAAAGAAAAAATTATTTTCAACACAGAAATTTTAACCATTCAACAAATACTCATAAAAACTCCAGAAGTAAGAACAAGCTTACCCTTTTTATTAATCCAATGGACCAAGTACAATAGTATGGAGAAATTCACCTAGACTTGCCTCAATGGCAAGCATGATAGTACCCAGGTGATAAGACAATGATCTCAAATGTTGATAATGACTACTCCTCTAATGCTCTATGCTGCCCAGAAAAGAACACTGCTGGATGGAAAGGAACGACTAGAAACCCCACCTCCAGTGCTCAAAAAATGCTGCAAAATTAACCCCAAGTCCTTGACCAAAACCCTCCAAAACCTAGAAATGGTTTGGTTTGGTTCTAACCTCAAAAAATTTACCTCTAAGAGGCCCTATGCCCTTGAAGATTTTTAGAACACACGATCTGCAAAGATGCCAACAAAATCCTCCTCCAAGGCTCCAGAAAAGTAGCAATCTCCTCCAGAAGTTCTTCCCTTGACTCTCCCAACAAAGACTAGCCTCAATAACTAAGACTTTCATCTCCCATGTGTGTGAAATATTCTTCCTCTACACTGGAACAAGAAGTGAAAAAGTCACACTAAATAGGATCTCTCTCCTCCAACTCCAAAACTCACCAAAAATGGTAGCCAAAAAACTATGCCTCCTTTATGGAATTTCTCCTGGCCAAAGCTCCTCTAGAACATGTCACAATCACAACTCAACCTCCCTTCACTGTGTCCTCCAATAATATGCACCACCCAAAGATGATGGATCCAACTATTGGAAATCACAATGAAAACCTCCTCCGAAATAAGGTAGATGAACCTTTCTAGGGTTGCACTCAAAGTCTCCCGAAGAAAGGGTGAGCTCTCCACTTGAATAACTCTTACTAAACAACAAGTGACTTGACTAAGAAACTCAAGAAACCAAAGAGAATTTCAATATGAAAAAGCTGATAAATGAGGAGAGTTTCCTTCATTTTATAGATTTCGTGGAGTACTTTTCCCTCCATCATGGCCCCCTCACTTAACGATCGACTTCCCAAATGAGGAGAGTTTCCTTCATTTTATAGATTTCGTGGAGTACTTTTCCCTCCATCATGGCCCCCTCACTTAACGATCGACTTCCCCTCTCATGCAATTCAAACTAGGGAGTGTGTATTACTATTCTCCTAGTGTGAGTGGCCCCCATGTGTAACTTAACCACACCAAAATAACTTCCACTAAAGTCTAAGCCTCCTAATAAAATTGAGTAGGCCCCATCACCCCCAAAATGGGCCCCAAAATGTACTGATTAATTCCGTTCCAAATTAATTGAGGAAGGGAAATTACAATATGCTCTTAGTAGGATAGTGCACGTGAACCATATTTAAACTATGATCTCTTATGGGATAGATTTACATGAATGGATCTTACATGTAGTGTAGAATGATGAGAAGTAACAACAACTAAAGCAGAGGTTAAAGTAGCAAGGTAAAGGTGATAAGGATGAGGAGTATCGCCTCACAACAGATGGCTTGGTTGGATTCAAGTTTAGGATTTATGTTCCAAATAACAATGAGTTGAAGAAGATTATCTTGAGAGAGTTTCACATAAATTCATATTCAGACCATATAGGGTATTAGAAGACTTTGAGAGCTATAAAGAAGTTCTACAATTGGATGAATTTGAAGAAATAGATGGTTGAGTTTGTTGCAAGGTGCTTGGACTGTCAACAGGTGAAAGTTGAATGCAAGCATCCATCTAGTTTGTTACAACCTATTCTGATTTGAGAATGGAAATGGGAGGTGATTTCCATGGATTTCATTACAGGTCTACCTATAACATCAAGGCAACATGACTCCATAATGGTTGTGGTTGACATTTTGAGTAAGGTAACTCACTTCATTGCAGTGAAGTCTGCTAATTCAACTAGTGAGGTAGCTCAGATATTCATTGGGGAGATAGTGAGGTTGCATGGGGTTCCCAAGAAGATTATATCAGACAGTGATGCCAAGTTCACTTCAAGGTTTTGGAAGGAGTTGTTTGTAGGCTTGGAGACAGAGTTAGATTTTAGTACAAATTATCATCCACGGACAAATGGATAGACAAAGAGGGTTAACAATATCCTTGAGTATATGTTGAGGATGTATGTCATGCATCAGCAGAGGAAGTGGGAGGAGTATCTTCCACTGGTAGAATTTGCTTACAATAATGGGTATTAGGAATAATTGAAGATGAGTCTATTTGATGTTATCTATAGGTGGAGTTCTAATACTCCTATCAGATGGAGTGATCCAACGAAAAAGGTGTTGATTAGACCAGATATGTTTGTAGAGATGGAGCAGGAGATGCAGGTTATTAAAAGGAATTTAAAGGCAACATAGGATAGGAAAAATAGTTATGTGGATCAACATAGGGCATTTAAGGAGTTTTAGGTTGGGGAGTATGTGTACTTGCACATCAATCCCAAGAGGATCTCCTTGAGGATTGGGTCATGTGCCAAGTTGGCACCTTGGCATTGCGGGCCTTTTGAGATCCTTGAGAGGATTGGACTAGTGGCCTACAAACTTGCACTACCTCCATCAATGAATGTCCGTGATGTTTTCTATGTTTTGTTTCTTAAGATATATGTACAATATGTTGATCATCTAATTGATTGGTCTTTATTGCACGTGGAACCAAAGGGAAATTTCTAGTCATAGCTACAATGCATATTTCATTGGAAACAACACATTCTATAGAACAGAGCAATAAAGAAGGTTAAAGTGTAGTGGAAGCGCTTTGGGCCCGATGAGGCTAAATGGGAGATGGTTGATTAGATGTGGCCACTATATCCTTCCCTTTTTGCTGGTTAAAGAAAATGAGTTTTTGTTGTGTGTATGTGTGTAATATCACATCAAGTTGTGTTTATAAAGCTCCAATAAGTGGTATGTTTGTCATGTTTTCGACAGTTGGTCATTATAAATACTGCATCAAGTTGTGTTATAAAGCTCCATAAGCAGTATGTTTTTCTGGTCATAAGTGTCATAAAATATCTAGGATGGTGTTCCCCCAATAGGGAGGGGTTTGTAACAACCTCGTGTTGATTTTCTATGTAAATAAATTAAATCATGGTCATGGGAAATGTATTCCAATCTGATTGGAGGGGAAAACATTATAGTGGTCATAATTTGCGGTTTATTATTGGCTGTGGAAATTGGAAAAGGAAAAATGAAATAAATGATAGTTTAATATGAGATATAAAGGAAAATTTGAGAAAAGGGATATGAAGAGACACAAATATGCATGCAAGGGAAAATGAAAGAAATTGAAAGAAAAAGAAAGGAAAAAGTAAACAAAAGGAGAGGGAGAACATTATATGCCTCTGTTAGTCACTCTTGGTTACTCTTAGCCACTCTTACACTCTTACACACTTACACACTTAGAGAATCCTTGGATCATTCTAGTATTCACTTGGACATGGAGAGAGAAATAATTAGACATAAGCAAGAAAGAAAAGGAATTCGTGGACAATGAAATAGAAGGTTGGAAAAGTAGCTACAACAAGAGAAAATTGTAGGTAATAGGCTGCATGTGTGATTTCATTGCTGAGATTTGGATGCATGGTAAATGAATTTTTTTATTTGGTTTATTTTATATCATTGGCATGGGATTTTCCTAGATTTACATTGGTTTCATACTTTCCTTGACATTTCCTGGATATCCATGGTGTAGTGGGATCCTTGTTGTGATTAAGATTTGGACGACCAATAGAGTTTGGATCCCGGTGAGGTGGTCTCTGGAAAATTCCCAAGGCTTGAGGGTGGAGATGGGATTTATCTTGGAACTCTTGATGGATGGGTGGAGACATGAGAATTCCTCTGGGTATGGTGAAGAAAGTTGGAGGCATCCAAGATTGTTTGGTGTTAGTGATTTCTAGACCGGTTTAGGTGAAATCATTGTGGTTGAGGGTTGAGATGGTTTAACCTTTGGAAGCTTTGGTTGGTTCTATTTTGTTTTAACCCATATGATCCCACATCATGCTTGCAATATGGTATGGGGGCGATCAGATGAAAGAGAGATCTGGTTCAACCCAATCTATGGTCAAGTGGTACATGGAAGTCCCTGACTTGGTTGGATTTATGCATATGTTATTATGTGTTATTTCTTATTGAGATCAATGAGCACTTGTACGAGTTATTGTGTTGATTTTATGACTGGTTTGTCATGGATTTATTCTAGTCAAATTTTGGTTATATGCATGATACATTTTGTTGTATAATGTGCTCTTTTTATGGATCTTTCTTATGGTTTGATAAGTTATTGAATGATATATGAATGCAAGGGATAACAAGTGTTGTTCTAGCTAGTTGAGAGAGAATTTAGCCTTCTTGATGATTCCCTGATGAGTTTAAGAATACATTGAATAGATCTGCATTCATAACCTATAGATTATGATATTTACCATGTGTTTGACGAAATGTTACCATGTGTTTGGAAATTTTTGAGCAAGACCTAGCGTTTATATTCATATTACTAACTTATTACCATTTTAGATTAAATTCTAGAAATTTTTGGGTTGTTTGGGTAGCTGGATTGCAGCTAGCCCTAAAAATTTGAATCTGAGCTGGTATATGTACCCTCCGAATTTAGAGATTTTGGCTGCAACCGAATAGAGGAAGGTCTATTCATATGACTGGAGCTTTCCAACCACATGCATAACTTGGAATGCATGCAAATAGGATGTAGGGTTAGGAAAATGTTAGTTCCAATTCAAGGAAAGATCATCAACATATGTGGTGCTCCTTGGAGTTTAGAATATGTTTCTGGTTTGTAGACCCCACTTCCATAACTAGAACTTGGATGTTGGCTTATGTTTACCCTAGATAGCTTGTAAAAGCGAGTAAATGTGGGGTGGGCTATTACAACAATGTGAGTATCCTGGGCCATTTACCCCTATACAAATCAACATGGCCCCAAGGGTAAATGTATCAATCTCCTTGAGTGAAATCAACATGACCCCATGGGAGATGTTTTCCCCTAGGCCATTCACCCCTGGCCAAATTAGCGTGGCCTACCCAAATCAGCATTTCTTCTTTGGGTGAATGTATTGTTCTTCCCTAATAAAATCAACTTGATCCTATGGATGTTAAATCATCGTGGCTCCAATGGAATAATGCCTTCCTTGGACCATTCACCCCTAGCCAAATCAACATGGTTGTGTGGGTGAATGTATCATTTCCCCACTAATCAAATCAACATCACCTCATGGGAGAATTTCTATCTAATCCCTTAAAAACATCAAAACTCCGTCTCTAAGAAGGAGAATTAATTATGCATCATACAAAGCTTATATATGATGCATACAAACTTCACTCTAGGAAAAGGCTTAGTGATAATGTATGCAATCAACTCATCTATGGATATGTACTAGAGTTTCACTGCTCCCTTTTGTGTCATGTCTCAGATAAGTGATATTTTATCTCAGTGTGCTTCAACTTGTCATGAAATACTAGAATGTCTGAAAGCTTAACACAACATTACTTATCAGAATGCATCAAGGTTGTCTCAAAATCTTGATCAAATAGCCCAACAAGTAGCTTATGAATCCACACTGCTTCTTGACTTGTGACATTGGTTGTGATGCTTCCATAGTTTGGAAAGAATCCATTAAAGTCGATTGGTACCATCTAATAATGTTTTTATTGACATTCACTTCTCTCAAGCATCATGTCATCTCAAGTTGAAAAATTTCCCCATTAGAATCAACTTCATTTTCCTCTTCTTCTCCTCAAATTAGGAATGAGAAACAATTGGTGACTCCAAAACACTTCCAATATCCAAAACCAAAAGTTTCTTAGTGTCAAGAGCACTCAAAATGTCTTTGTAATGCTTTATAATTCTTAATATTACCAATCCATCAATTTGAAGTGATATAAGTGGAGTGGCCACCTCTTCTGGGGCAACATATTGTGTGTCATCCCATGTTGTTTCATGAATTTTTCCTTGGCTATGTTGCAAACCGAACCAATGAACAAGAGTGAGTTGTAAAGAAGGGGAAAAGTGAGGACAAATTTTGTCTCTGGTGGAACCCATGAGCATGTGTGTGGTATATTTGTTTTCTTTATAAATGTGTACTTAACCTCACTAATGAATGGGGAAATTGGAGTATGGTCATATGGAGGTTTTCAGTACACAAAGAACGATAATCACAACCCCCAATCTTATTCCTAACCTATGACATCAATAACAACACATATCCAACACAAATATGATGCAAAATATGAGCTACAACTCATGTTATTTGATTTATAATGTGTTTCGTCAACAATGATTCTTAATTATAAATATTTATGAGTAAAAATTCAACGAGGAAATATTGGCCAAAATTCTAATTTTATATTGATAAAATTATTGTTTTCAAACCAAAAATGGTGTCAATCATATAATAATCCTAATTGAGTTATGCAATCATTTTATTTTTGCTAGCCATGGTGAATTGGTAACTCATTGATCAAACATAACAGTTGCTACTATAACACCAATTACTCATAAGCCAAATATACCAAGAATTTAAGACTTAGCAAGAGCCAAAACTCCATGAGGGTGGGGGAGCCTACTCCATCCAACAAATTTTAATCCATATATACGAAGAATTTATGACTTACCAAGAGTCGAGACTCCACGAGGGTGGGGGATAAAAATGGGCCAAAGAACACAAACTAGCTAGAATGGTGGTAGTTATCTTTGAACAAAAAGAGATGGTGATCACACACATTCATAAAATCTATCACAAGAGGATGACAGAATGGTATATTAACATAAATCAAGAACACTAATGGTCCAAAATCCTAACCCTATAATATGAAACACCAAAAGGTTTACGGGTCCTAATGGGGTTAGTTGGTACATCAACTTCCTGAGGTCATGACTTTTGTATAAAATATTCATTTGGCATGCTTAGTAACCTGTTAGAAAGGTCTAGCCGAGAATTACACATTCTAATTGGGAAACATGTGAGAGCCTATGATTATTTCTTGGTCCCTTTCCATGTCAACAAAACATCATTTAGGGCCTCAAAATGGCCCCAAAAGTTTAGGACCTGAAAAAATGTAGAAAAGTTTCCAAGATGGAGAACTGTGTATTAAGCTAGTGGAGTGAGTGGATGGCCAACAATATCCACATGCAATAAGATGTATTAAAGTTTCAGTGTCTTCATTGCCAAAAACACTTGTCTTGATCAATCTAGGTCATCAATATTATAGAAACATCTTCTAATATTCTCCTAGTAATTCATAAACATCTCAATTAATTCCACAATTTGAAAATAAACCATTAAATTTGACTGGTACCATCCAATAGTGTTGTTATCAAAATTCACTTATCTCAAGAATCACACCATTTCAAGTTGAAAATTTTCCCCATCAACATGAACTTGATCTTCCTCTTATGCTCCCCAACATAGGAATTGGAAATAGTTAGTGACCTTTGGAACACTTCCAATATCCAAACCCAAAAGTTTCTTGGTGACAATAGTAGTAAAAAATTCTTTGCAGTTCTTTATAATTTTTAATATCACTAGTCCATCAATCTAAATAGGTATGAGTGGAGTGGCCACCTCTTATAGGGTAGCATCTTATGCAAATGACCTCATCTCACTTTTTGCCATTAATTTTTCCATGGTTATGTTGCAAACCGAACCAATGAAGAATAAGTTGCAAAGAAGGGGAAAAGCGACGAAAAAGTATATCTCTAGTGGAAGCCATAGGTATGAGTGTGATATATTTATTTTCTCTATCTATATGTTTTCCTCACTAATGAAGTGGGAAAATTAGATTATTTTCATATGGAGGTTTTTGGTACACTGAGAATGATAATCATAACCCCTAGTCTAATTCTTGACTAGTGACATAAATAACAACACATATCCAACACAAAATATGATGCAAAATATGAGCTACAACACATTTTATTGGATTTATAATGTGTTTTTTCAACAATGATTCTTAATTCTAAATATTTATGAGTAAAAATTCAATGAGGAAATCTTGGAAAAAAATTGTAATTTTATGTTAAATTATTGTTTTCAACCCAAAAATGGATTCTATCAAAGAATACCCAAAATTTAGTTTTCCAATGTTTTTTTTACTATGGTGAATTGGTAACTTGTTGATAAAACCTAGCGGCTGCTATTATAACACCAATAGTATATCCAGTGGCTCTTAAGCCAAATATAAAAGGAATTTAAGACTTAGCAAGAATGAAAACACCACGAGGGTGAGGGAACATACTCCATCCAACAACTTGTAAGCTAGATATACCATAAATTTATGACTTAGAAAGAGTTGAACTCCACAAGAGTGGGTGAGCACAATGGGCCAAATAACACATTACCAGTTATAATGGTGGTAGCTATCTCTAAAAAGAAAGAAATGGAGGCTACACACATTCATAAAAGTGATCACAATAGGATGAGAGAATGGTATCTTAACATAAAGCAAGGACACTAGACATCCAAAATCCTAACCCTATAATATGAAATACCGAAAGATTTATGGGCTCTAATGGGGTTAGTTGGTACATCAAATTCCCGAGGTCATAACTTTTGCATACAATCTATGTTTGGTGTGCTTGGTACCTGGTTGGAAAGATCTAGCCAGCAATTACACATTCAGATTAGGGCCTAGGAGAAAGCCTATCACTATCACTTGGGACCTTTCCACATTAACAAAACATTGTTTAGGGCCTCAAAATGGCCCCAAAAGTTTAGGACCTAAAAATATTTAGAAAAAATACCGAGATGGGAAACTACACTTTGATCTAGTGAGTAGGTGGATCTCCACCAATATCCACCCGGATCAAAGTGTCTTGAAGCTTCAATGTATTCATTTCCGAAAGGAATTTTCTTGAACATTCTAGGCGATAAATAGTATAGAAACATCTTCTAATATTGTCCTAGTAATTCCTAAGCATCTCAATTAATTCCATAGTTTGAAAAGAACCCATTAAAGTTGATTGGTACCATCCGATAATGTTGTTATTAATTTTCACTTCTCTCAGGGATCATATCATTTAAAGTTTAAAAATTTTCCCATCGACATCAGTTTTATCTTCATGTGCTTCTCCCCAACTCAGGAATAGGAAACAATTGGTGACCTCCATAAGACCTCCATAATGCTTCCAATACCCAAACCCAAAATTTTCTCAGTGCCAAAGAGGAGTCGAACATTCTTTGCAGTGCTTTATAGTATTCAATATGACCAATCCATCAATCTAAACTCATTTGAGTGGAACAAATAACTCTTTTGGGGTAGAATCTTGTGAAAATGACCTCATCCCGCTTTATGTCATGGATTTTTCTATGTCTATGTTGTAAACTAAAGCAATAAATAAGAGTGAGTTGAAAAGTAGGGGAAAAGAAAAGGTAGAGTTTGTCTTTGGAGGAAGCCATGAGTATGTGTGTCATATATAATTTTTCTCTATCTATACTTTGCCTCAGTAATGAAGTTGGGAAATTGGAGTATGGCGATATAGAGGTTTTTGGTACATTAAAAATGACAATCACAATCCCCAATCTTATTCCTGACTAGTGACATTAATAATAGCACAGGTTCAACACAAATATGATGCAAAATATGAGCTACAACAATAATAATTATTAATTATAAATCTTGATGAGTAAAAATTCAATCAAGAAATCTTCGCCAAAATTACAATTTTTTGTTGATAAAATTATCGTTTTCAACCAAAAAATGGATTCAATCATGTAATACCCCTTAGTTAGTTGTGCAATGCTCTTTTGTTCACCATGGTGAATTAGTATCTCATTGATAAAACCTAGCAGTTGCTACTATAACAACAATATTATATGCAATGGATTGTAAGTCAAATATACCAGCAATTTAAGACTCGGCAAGAGCTGAAACTCCACAAGGGCGGGGGCGCCTATTCCATCCAATAGTTTGTAAGTTAGATATACCAATAATTTATGACTTAGCAAGAGCCAATACTCCAAAAGGGTGGGGAAGCATAATGGACCAAAGAACACAGACTAGCTAGAATGGTGGAAACTATCTCTAAATGGAAAGGCCCATGGAGGCCATGAGCATTCGTAAAACTTATCACAAGAGGATGAGAGAATGGTATATTAACATAAAAAATAAACCTATAATTACAAAAGCCTAACCTTAGAAGATAAAACACCAAAAGGTTTGCAGGTTCCAATGGGGTTAGTTGGTAAACCAACTTCCCGAGGTCATAACTTTTGCATACAATGTCCATTTGGTGCACTCAGTAGCTCGTTGGAAAGGTTTAACAAAGAATTACACATTCTGACTGGGGACTAGATGAGAGCCTATGACTATTTCCTTGGCCCTTGTCATGTCAACAAAAACATTGTCCAAGGCCTCAAATATTCCCCAAAGGTTTAGGACTTAGAAAAATGTAGAAAAATTGCCAAGATGGAAAATTGTGCTTTAAGCCAATGAAGTAGGTGGATGGCCACCAATATCCACTAGAAGAAAATTTTCTTAAAGCTTCACTTTCTTCATTTCCAAAAGGAATTATCTTGAACATTATGGTTCATAAATATTACAAAAAGATCTTCTAATATTGTCCCAGTAATTCATAAACATTTGAATTAATTCCAGAGTTTGAAAAGAACGCATTAAAGTTGACTGGTACAATCCAATAATTTTGTTATCAAAATTCACTTCTCTTAAGCATCACTTCATTTTAAGTTAAGCAAATTCCCCATCAACATCAATTTCATCTTCCTCTTCTGCTCTACAACTCAGTAATGGGAAATAGTTGGTGACCTTTGGAACTCTTCTAATATCAAAACCCAAAATCTTTTGGGTGATAAGAGTAGTCGAACATGTCCTTTGTAGTCATTTATAATTTTCAATATGACCAATCCATCAACCTGAACTACTCTAAGTGGAGTGGTCACCTCTTCCGGGATAACAACTTGTGCAAACAATCTCATCCCATTTTGTGTCATGAATTTTGCCATGGCTATGTTGCAAACCAAACCAATGGACAAGAGTGAGTTGAAAAGTAGGGGAAGATTGAGAAAAGATTCTATCTCTAGTGGAAGTCATGAGTATGTGTGTGGTATATTCATTCTATCTATCTATAATTTGCCTCTATAATGAAGTGGGTGAATTGGAGTATGGTAATATGGAGGATTTTGGTACACAAAGAATGATAATCATAACCCCCAATCTTATTCTTGGTCTGTGACATCAATAACAACACATGTCCAACACATATTTGATGCAAAATATGAACTACAACACATGTTATTGTCTTTATAATGTGTTTTGTCAACAATGATTCTTAATTCTAAATATTTAGGAGTAAAACTTCAATGAGGCAGTCTTAGCCAATTTTTTTTTTTGTTATGTTGATAAAATTATTGCTTTAACAACCCAAAAATGGATTAAATCATATAATACCCTTATTTTAGTTGTTCAATGTCTTTTTTTCTTACCATGGTGATTAAGTAACTTGTTGATCACCTAATGTCTGCTACTATAACACCAATAGTATATCCAATAGCTCTTAAGCCAAATATACAAGGATTTTAAGACTTAGCATGAGTCGAAACTCCGTGAGGGTGGAGGAGCCTACTCCATCCAACAACCTGTATGATAGATATACTAGGAATTTATGATCTAGCAAGAGTTGAGACTCCACTAGGGTGGGAGAGTGTAATGGGTCAAATAACACAAATTGACTAGAATGGTGGTAGCTATCTATGAATATAAATATTTCCATGCTCGTTCATAAAATCTATCACAAGAGGATGATAAAATTGTCTCTTAACATACATCAAGAACCATAGAGGTCCAAAAACCTAACCCTAGAAGATGAGACACCAAAAGGCTTGTGGGTTCCAATGGGTGTAGTTAGTACATCAACTTTTCAAGGTAATAACTTTTGCATACAATCTTTGTTTGGCATGCTCTGTAGCCTATTGGAATGGTCTAGCCAAGAATTACAAATTTTGATTGGGGCCTAGGTGAGAGCTTATGACTATAAACTAGGACCTTTACACATCAACAAAAAATCATTTAGGGCCTCAAAACAATTCCAAAAGCTTAGGACCCAAAATAATGTAGAAAAATTGTTAAGATGAAGAATTGTGCTTTGAGTTGGTGGAGTTGGTGGATGGCCACAAATATCCACCTGGATCAAAGTATTTTTAAGCTTCAATTTATTCATTGCGAAAAGGACTTGTCTTGAGAATTTTGGGTCATAAATATTATAGAAAGAACTTCTAATATTACCTTGATAATTCCTAAACATCTCAATTATTTCCACAATTTGAAAAGAACCCATTAAAGTTGACTAGTACCATCCAATAATGTTGTTATCGACATTCACTTCTCTCAGGTATCACATCATTTCAAGCTAAAAATTTTCCCCTTTAGCATCAACTACATCTTCATCTTTGACTTCCCAAATCAAGAATTACAAACAATTGGAGATCTTTGGAACACTTCCAATATCCAAACCCAAATTTTTCTTGGTGACAAGAGTAATCAAACATTCTTTGAAACACTTTATAATGTTCAATATGATCAATCCATCAATATGAACTGATCTAAGTTGAGTGGCCACCTCTTATGGGATAGCAATTTGTACAAACAACTACATCCCACTTGGTGTCATGAATTTTTCCTTGACTATGTTGCAAACCAAACCAATGAACAAGAGTGAGTTGCAAAGTAGGGGAAAAGCAAGGGCAAAGTGTGTCTCTAAGGAAGTCATGAGTATCTGTGTGGTATGTTTGTTTTCTCTATCTATACTTTGCCTCACTAATGAAGTGGGGAAATTGGAGTATGGTCATATGGAGGTTTCTGGTACGTAGAAAATGATAATCAAAATCCTCAATCTTATTCTTGACGTGTGACATCAATAACAACATGTGTCCAACACAAATATGATGCAAAATATGAGCTACAACACATGTTGTTGGCTTTATAATGTGTTTTGTCAAAATTTATGTTAATACATTTTTTGTTTTCAACCCAAAATCTTATAATACCTCTAATTGAGTTGTGCAAAGTTTTTTGTTTTGTTTTTGTTTTTTTTACCATGGTGAATTATTAACTTGTTGATCAATCCTAACTGATGCTACTAAAACACCAATAACCAAGAATATATCCAACAACTCATAAGCCAAATATACTAGGAATTTAAGACTTACCAAGAGTCTAAACTCTGCGAAGGTGGGGGAGCCTTGAATTTGTGACTTAGCAAGAGCCAAGATAGCCTTGAATTTATGACTTAGCAAGAACCAAGAAGAAGCACAATAGGTCAAATATGCCCCTCTCCCCCTCTTCTTATCCCCCACCCATGGGATTTGAAACTAGGTGGAGGGGATAACATCCCATTGTGCCAATGCACTCAGTCGTCTCATGGGAAGACAATTGAGTTGTGTAAAGTTAACAAAATTTCTTTTTGCTTTACCTTTTCCCCTTTATTTTAAGCAGCCAACACACATTACTAACACATATTTAACCCATTAATAACATTACTTATTTATTGTTTCAAGCCTTAATAACACTCAACTTGCACCAAAATCAAATAGCACTACTCCATAACATGACAAATGTCAATAATAACACTACTTGTATTATTTATTATTTATGTAAATATTTACGTAGTCATGGTAAAGCATTAATAACACTATTATAAAAATTAACTATATTATAACTTTATTTTAAATTATTATTTTATTATTTATTATCAAAAACAAATATATGAGCAATTTATAAACATATATATATTTCAAAAGAATGTAACAAGTTTCTTAACCATTGATATTCACCCCAACTCTAGCATTGAGATATCTAATTTGTAAATGAGCTTTGTTACAATACCATGGGCCAATACCATGGGTTACTAATACTAACCATAACTCATGTTCATATGACATCTTTTTAATTAATAGGTTTAATTAAAATGGAAAAGAGGGTATAACTACTTCAAGATAAATCTCAACCTCTGATTTGTAGTCTACTAAGAATATTCTAGAATATTCTATGGAGGTTAAATCCTTACAATCCACTTAATAAATATTGATAATTAAATTCAAATTATATAAACTCTATTCCAAAATGGCATAGCCTAACTTATAGACAAAACAACCTTTTTCACCACAAAGTGATGTAATTTCAAACAAGAATGTGGTTCTTTGTTGCTTAAATGCATTTTTGAATGTATAAATTGATTTAGCACCCTAAAAAATATAGGAAGTCAAATTTTGTAAATTAAACAATTTAAACTCATGTTTTTTAAAATCTTTGAGAGATTTTGATTAAAATTAACCAAAAAAATGTTGTGAAAAAAGCCATTTCCTATATAAGTTAGACTATGCCTTCCAAAATAAACACACCTATCTATCTATGTTGTTGTTATTATTATTAATATTCTAAACAAAAAATGTTCATTTCTTTCACATCATTAAACATCTTGAGATTACAACCTAGTAACACAACTCCATAATATAAGTCTATTATTGTAAATCCACACAATGTATAAATAATAGGATACATAAATCTTCACATATTAACTAACCGTTGTGAATTCCCTAGTACCAAAGTTTAATTTCATTATTCTTTATACTTATTACTTATCATTATTAATTGTCATTCTCAAGATATAATATCAATATTATTTTGAATTTTTAGGCATAGTCTAATTTATAGAAGAAATGGTCATTTTCATGACATTTTTTGTGATTAATTTTAACCAAAATTTGGTAAAGATTTAAAAAAAATTAGTTTAAGTTGTTTAATTTGTAGAATTTGAGTACCCCAAGGGTTTTTCATGACATTGAATCTGATGCAGGAGCATCCAACTCTGAGGAGACGGAAGTTGGCTGACAGTCTCACAAAGAGGCAATCATAAATACATGGCTAAACAGGCGTAGGATTGTCAAGTCATTTTACGTTATTTTAATTATTTTATTTTAACATAAGACATTAGGAGTAGGTCGATTGGAAGTCATGAGTTGTTTCTGTTTCAAGTAGGAATTATGGACAGCAGGATAAATTGACAGTTAATTAGTTCCTTTTTATTAGTTAATTAGTTCTTTACAATTGTATTAGTTAAGGCATTTCAGAAACTGATAGTCAGTTACATAATCTGTTAGGGTAGTTCCAACTAAATTGAACTGTATTGCTTCAGATATGTTAAAAGAGGAACGAAAATCATTGTACGGGATTCCCCCCCTCTCAGGTGAAAAGAAAAGAATATACAGTCATTTCTGATTAGACATTCTTATTATCATTTGTTTTTTTAATCATCACTGTAACAGTCGATTGCATACATCGTAATATAGTAACTGTACAATCAAATTATATTGAAGTATCAGACAGAAAAAGTCTACAGGTGGAGCAGACGAAATAACTATAACACACGGTAAGTATAAAAGACTATGCACATTGACAGACAACCAGAGGTAATTTGTGAAACCCTCCAAGTACTTAAGAGTAGAATACAGTACCATAATAAAATAATTGTGCTATTGTATCAATGTCAAAAACTATGTAAATAATTGTATCGGGTCAGAGAGTTCCATAACCAGCATATTATCAAAACCCAGAACTGAAAACAAAAGCCCAAAAACCAGAAATTGCATACAACAGGCTAATGATACGAATGGACAGAGGTTGAAGAATTGCCATAACAGTAAAACGAATCCGCGTAGAAACAATGCATACAGGTATTCCATTAATCAAATTTTAAAGCACAGGACGAGGGTTTCGGAACAACGAACACCCATATCAATCAACAACTGAACAGAGCTATTTCAAGCGAGGGTTTTAATATACCCTGAGACCCAAGCCACAAGGCAAGAGACCCACAGTCGAAATCATTACATTACAGTACAGAATCATCAAAATAAAGGGCCGGCGAACCGGAGAACAAGACTACTTCGCCAAGGGAAGAAACCCAGAAAATTTCATCGCTCAGATTATAGTCAAGACCGACAAAAGCCTACAGAACCTCTAAAACATGTAAACATTGAAGGACACTACCCGTATAGTGCAGACTGGGAAGAGTAAGCGAATGCCGAGACAACGAAGAGTGTGGAACCACATCTACCAACAGCACTGAGTTACCTACAGCCAGAGGAGAACAAATTAGTGTGAATACACAGGCATAAGCAAACAAATAACCGCAAAAACTGAAGGAGATTGGGTGAGAAGTTACCTGAAGTCGAGAGACCAGGATCGAAGAGACGAGTAACCATCAAGACCTGAAGAACAGTGGCGGCGTACATTAGGGTCGACAAAATAAGATGCCAAGTAGTTTAAAAGGAACAACAAATTACCTTATAGCAGAAGCCGAGCGTGTCAACCTGGAGGGCAACCTGTAAAGAGGAGATTTCAGTGATTAAACAAATATAAAACAGACCAGAGCACCTATCCAGCAAACAACAAACTCGAAATTGCAACTGTGCAGAGTTAAAGGGGGGTCATTACGAGCTATCAAACCTACCTCCATTGCATTAGAAGACTGAGCACAACCATAAAGGAAACCGTGTTAACAATCAAATACAGTGGAACGAAACCCTCGGAGCAGAGCAGGAACGAAACCCTCAGAGCAGAGTGGAGCTCGAATAAACAACAGAGCATAGTGATAATGAGCGCGTTGACAAAAGGATGCGGAATCATATAGGAGCCAACCGGCGGATGGAGGTTGCTAAACGATAAAAAAGGTCATAACCCTAACCCATAAAACGAGACAAGTACCAGTGTCATAAAGTCAGCATAAAAGCTTGCAGGACACCGGGTCATATCAACAGGGTATTTCAAGAACGGCGAGACGATATTCCGGGAACGGCGGGAAGCCACCATAAGTGGTATCAGAGCTAGTTTCTTGAGTCAGAACTAATGGAATAGGTAGAAGGTGAAGGTGAAGCAAGAGGAAGAGGAAGAGGAAGAGGAAGAGGAAGAGGACGAGTAGTCCACAGGCCGGTAGATGTTGGATTGCGAGAGGAGATACGAGTTTTGCGGGAAAGATTGGCAGTGATAGAGGCTGGGGGAAGAAGAAACCCAGCAGATAACAGTGATGAAGAAACAGTTGAACCAGAGGAGGATGAGTACGAAGGAGTGACACCGGAACTTAGATTATTGAAGTCAGTTTTGCTGTCCAATCATAAGCCAAGACATGAGTTGCCTAATTATGACGGGAGTTTGTCTGCAGATGTGTTGTTAGATTGGTTGAGTGAAGTTAATAAATTTTTTGAGTTTGAGGAAACCAGTGAGGACAAACAAGTAAAGTTTGCCGCCACCAAGCTGAAAGGACATGCGTCCTTATGGTGGGACAGCGTTCAGGCAGAAAGAAGGAGACTAAACAAACAATCAATCAAGAAGTGGGCCAGAATGGAAGCAAAGCTGAAAGAGAAGTTCCTACTGAAAGATTATCAGATCATGTTGTACAGGCAGGTACAGAACCTGAAACAAAGAGGAATGACTGTTAGGGAGTTTACAGAGGAATTTTATAAATTGAATTTGCGAGCAGGGTATGTGGAAGATACCTCAGAGAAAACAGCCAGATTTGTAAATGGCTTGAGAGGGGAGATTTTGGACGAAATTGGTATTCTCTCACCACAAACATTGGATGAAGCCTATCAGTTTGCACTGAAGGCAGAAGAGAAGATAAACAGGAAACAGAACACCAGGAGAGGAGGTGGTTCTGGCAGGGGAAAAGGCAAAATTTATGGCAGAGGTAGAGGTGCAAGCCCAAGTGAAGAAGGCAGCAGTTCCAAATCTGCTGGCACAACAGATAAGGACAACAACAACAGGGAAGGATGACCAGCTCAAAGAGGGCGAGGATTTGGTCGAGGCAGGGGAACTGTCCAGTGTTACCGTTGTCACAAAATGGGACACAAGTCGTATGACTGTCCTGAAGGTGAACCGGCAGGTGGGAGAGGAACCTATGTTGCTCAGCCTGAGGATGTTGAGGAAACACCTCAAGAAGCAGAAAATACACCAGAGACAGGCGAGGCTTTGGTGTTAAATAAAGTGCTGTTAAAACCAGCAAAGGAAGTTGCAGAACCAGATCAGCGAAAGGCTTTGTTTCGCACTGTTTGCAAGTCACGAGGTAAGTGCTGTAAGTTGATCATTGACAGTGGAAGTACCGATAATTAGGTAGCTGTGGAGATGGTGGAGAAGCTGGGATTAAAGAAGCTGAAACATCCCACTCCCTACAAAGTATCATGGCTGCAGAAGGGGCATCAACTGTTAGTTGATGAACAGTGTAAGGTGGAGTTTCAGATTGGTAAGTATAGGGACAAGATCCTTTGCGATGTCATGCCAATGGATGTCTGTCATTTGCTGTTAGGACGACCTTGGCAGTTTGACAGAAGTGCAGTTCATGATGGGAAAACTAACTGCTATAAGTTTGTGAAAGATGGGATCAAGCATACGCTTGTACCCATCAAGGAGGAGAATACAGCAGAAGCTAGTGGAGTGAAAGCACTGCTGTTAGGTGGGAAAGAATTCATAAAACAGATTGAGGACAGCGAGATAAATTTTGCTGTCATAAGGAGACCAAGAGCAGTGGTACTCCACACACAGGTTTCAGATTTGCCGGAAGAAGTTCAGAGGTTGCTGCAGGATTTTGGAGACATTGTGGTGGATGATCTTCCAGATGAGTTGCCACCTAGGAGGGGTATTAGTCACTGCATTGACTTTATACCAGGGGCAAGCCTGCCAAATAAAGCAGCTTACCGCATGAGTCCCAAGGACCATGAAGAGATTATAAAACAGGTCCAAGAGTTGTTGGACAAAGGTTTGATTCGGGAGAGCATGAGCCCATGTGCAGTACCTACTGTTTTGGCTCCAAAGAAAGGAGGAGAGTGGAGAATGTGTACGGATTCCAGGGCTATTAACAAGATTACTGTTAGGTACAGTTTCCCTTACCAAGGATGGATGATATGATGGATTGTTTGAGTGGAGCGGCCTACTTTTCAAAAATTGACTTGAAGAGTGGATATCACCAGATCCAGATTCGTGAGGGAGATGAATGAAAAACCGCTTTCAAGACAAACGAAGGCTTATACGAGTGGTTGGTGATGCCGTTTGGTTTGAGCAACGCTCCCAGCACGTTCATGCGTCTGATGAATGAGGTGCTGAAGGAATTTAACGGTAAATTTGTGATATTTTACTTGGACGATATTCTGATTTTTAGTAAGACTAAGGAGGAGCATTTCAGGCATTTGCAGAGTGTGTTGAGAAAATTACAGCAGAACAAGTTGTTAATTAATTTGAAGAAATGTACCTTTTCTCAACGAGAACTGATATATCTGGGTTTTGTTATTGCGGAGAATGAATTAAAGATGGACCCAAAAAAGGTGACAGCTATAGTTAGCTGGCCTTCTCCGAAAAGTTTATTTGAAGTTCGAAGTTTCCATGGACTTGCCAGTTTTTACAGGAAGTTCATCAGAAATTTCAGCGAGATTTGCGCACCAATGTTGGATACGATCAAGAAAGTGAATCAGCCATTTCACTGGACTGAAGCAGCAGAAAACAGTTTTCAGATCTTGAAGAAGAAGATTACTGAAAGACCTGTGTTGAGACTGCCTGATTTCAACAAACTTTTTCAAGTTCGTTGCGACGCCAGTGGTACAGCCATTGGAGCAGTCCTTAGCCAGGAGGATAGACCAGTTGCTTATTTCAGCGAAAAGCTAAATGAGAGCAGACAGAAGTACTCGACCTATGACAAGGAGTTTTACGCCATTGTGCAGGCTTTGAAGCATTGGCGGCATTATCTATTGGGTAACGAATTTGTTTTATTTTCTGATAATTCTGCGTTACAGTACATTATGCAGCAGCATAAATTGAACCATAAGCATGCAGCTTGGGTTGAGTACTTGCAAAGTTTCACGTTTGTACTAAAACACATTAGTGGGCAATCAAATAAGGTAGCAGATGCACTTAGTAGGAGAACATTATTGTTACAGGAGAGCACAATGCAGATCTTAGGATTTGAACATTTAAAAGAGCTGTATCCGACCGACACCAAGTTTATGGAAGCCTATGAGGCTTGCCAAAACCCGCTGTTACGAAATGACAGCAAGTGGCTGGACTACAATCTACAAGAAGGATTGTTGTTCAAAGGAGGGCAATTATGCATTCCCAACTGTTCTATGCGGGAAAATATCATACAGGAAAAACACAGCGAAGGCCTGGCAGGACACTTTGGAATTGATAAAACCATTGCTCAGGTACAACATTTCTATTTTTGGCCTAAGTTGCAGCGGGATGTGCAGCGGTATGTGACTAGGTGTAAAATTTGTCAATTGGCAAAAGGTCACAGTCAGAACACTGGACTTTATATGCCATTGCCCATTCCTAGTCGACCATGGGATTCAGTCAGTATGGATTTCGTATTGGGATTACCGAAGACACAATGAGGCTTTGATTCAGTGATGGTTGTAGTTGACCGATTTTCGAAGATGGCACACTTTGTACCATGCAGGAAAACCAGCGATGCTACTTACATAGCACATCTTTTCTTTACAGAGATTGTGCGGTTGCATGGACTTCCACGAACCATTATCTCTGACAGAGATGTCAAGTTCACAGGCCATTTCTGGAGGACTTTATGGAAAAAGTTAAATACTCAGTTGCAGTTCAGCTCCGCTTATCATCCGCAGACGGATGGACAGACGGAAGTAGTAAACCGAAGTCTGGGGAATTTGCTCAGAAGTCTAACAGGTGAAAATTCCCAGACTTGGGATCGTGTACTAGCGCAGGCGGAATTCGCATACAATGATTCCCCTAACCGTAGCACAGGTTACAGTCCGTTCCAAATTCTGTACAGCATGCATCCGCGAGGAGTGCACGAGTTACGAGATTTGGGAAAACTGGAGAAATGGAGCGCTGATGGAGAAGATTTCGCCCAAGCTATGAGCAAACTGCACGAACAGGTTAAACTGAAACTACAGGACATCAGTCAGAGGTACAAGCAGCGAGCTCATACAAAACACCGGGAAGTTCAGTTTAATGTCGGGGATGAAGTTCTTGCATACTTACGCAAGGAACGGTTTCCAAAGCGAGAGTACAGCAAGCTCAAATTTAAGAAAATCGGGCCCTGCAAGATCATTCGCAAATTTTCTGCGAACGCTTATGAGATACAGTTGCCACCAGGGATTGGTATTTCCCCTATTTTTAACGTGGTAGATCTGTTTCCTTATGTTGCAGGTTCGGCAGATGATGCAGCAGCAGAGCCACCGCGGGACACCAAATTGGAAGGAGATTCATGGACGAGACAGATGCCGATGGCACCACACGTCGAGATTGAGGGAATTCTGGACACACAGGTAGCTAAGCGCACACGCAGGAAGGAGTATTTGAGGTATTTGGTAAAGTGGAAGAACCGTCCAATAGAGGACAGTTCGTGGCTTAATGCAACGCAAATACAAAAGGCAGGCTACTCTGTTGACGACCTCATGGAACAGAGCCATGACTTTTTTGCCACCCCGGGAGCTTGATGCAGGAGCATCCAGCTCTGAGGAGACATAAAGTGGTTGACAGTCTCACGAAGAGACCAGAACACACAGTCGCTTATTTTATTTGGACAAGTGTTGGGCTTGTCAGTTACGTGACTTTATTTTACTTGTTTTATTTTATTTTATCTGTCTGTAGGTGGATAAGATTAGGATAATTATAGTGGAGCACTGTTACTGTTTAATAGGAATTGGTAACAGGAAGAAAATAATTAATTAGTTTTCTTAAAGTTACATTAGTTAAAGACAGTTAAAGAACTGACAAAACAGTTATTTTCTGTTGAGACAGTTTACAAAGAACAGTTATGTTTCATTAGGATATAAGCAGGAAGAGAACCATTGTACAGGATTCCCTCTCAGACGAGAAAAGAAAGAAATACAGTCATTTCTGAAAAATATATTATCATCTATTTTTATTCACTTCTTATCATCACTGTAATAATTGATTTCATGCATTCTATTTTAGTTTCTTGTACAAATAAATGATATTGGAGAACAGAGACAAATTAAGTTACAGGTGAAGCAAACGTGACCGTCAGAACGCTTTTTGACGGAGTAGATAACCAGTGGCGTACACCAACCAACACACAGGCAGCATCATAAAAGAAGCGGACACGACAATTGAATCATTTCAGACGCAGAAAGCAAAGACTATGCATGCGAATAGAAGGCTACAGGTATTTCGTGGAATCTCCAAATTTCTTAAAGAGTTGAATAAAGTATTGTAATAAACTCTAGCATATATTGTATCATTCCTAAGATTATGAATCATTGTACACTGTTCGAAACATTTCAAGAACCGGCATATTATTAAAAACCCAAAATCCAAGAACAGAAACCAAATCCCGAAGGGGCAATTCGAATAGACAATGATATCAGCAAACAGAGTTAATTAATTTGCAGAGTCATAAGAATTATTACAATAAAAGAACGCCACAGTGTCGGCGAACCTGGGTTCTCAAATACCCGAGGGTTCTAAAGAAACCCAACAGCAGGACGAGGGTTTGTACAGCGAGGATCACTGACAGCTAAGCACACAAACAGAGCCTATAGACCGGGTTCAAACCACCAAATAGTCACCTACAGGAGAGGGTTTCAAATAACCCAGAAATACATTACAAGATGGAGGCCAGTACATCAACAAAATTACCAGAAGACGAACACAATATACCGACTGAGAGCAGTCAAACTCGTTGCACAGGCGACAGAAAGCTATGAGCCTAAGTCTCAACAAAACCCTATGAATTAAAGACCTATAAGTTAAGACCCTACCCGAGAAACCAACGATTGGAGGGTCCAAAGGGTTGAACAGCAACCACAAGGAGCATTGCCCAGAAGCAATAGAACCCGACTACCTGTAGACAGTCAACAAAAAGGATTAGCGGCGTCATGACCTGAGCAACCACAAAAGAAAACCGAAGAATGAATGTGAGTAGAAGGGAGAGAGCTTACTCGAGCGGAGGAGGCCGAGCCAAGCCATAAAACCGTCCATAAACCCTGAAGACATGGAGCGAGTGCATCAGGGCGCGAAAAGGAAATGTAAAACGCCTATATCAAAGAACCAGAACTTACCTTGTCAAAGTGCAAGTGGAATGAGAACGCCTGGAGAACCCCTGTCATGAAGTAGCAAGTCAGCAGAGCCGAATAGGAGCAACATTTCAAACAAAAAGTCGAGCAAATAAACCAGTTGAAATAGATACAAACCCTGTACAGTGTGACGGCGACCTCATAAGTGTTGGAGCACCATAGTAAAGTTAAAGAGAGGCCGAGGGAACCCATAAAAGCAAATTCGAACCAGAGTGACAGAGGGATGGAACCTCCCCACAGAGCAGAGCACAGTGAAAATGGAAAACGCACATAACAAATGATGAGTTGACAAAAGGTTTAGAGTCTTATAGGTGCGAACCGGCCAATGGAGGTTGCCAACCGGGAAGGGAAGTCATAACCCTAATCCGCTTACCAATGCAAGTACCGAAAAGCTAAGTCAACTTAAATTCACTTCCGGACACAAGTCCGATCAGTCAAAGATATTTGGTATTGGCGGGAGGCCATCAAAAGGCAAAATGGCATTTTTACACATTTATTTATTAAAATAATGTAAATTAGGAGAAAAGGGAGGTGAAATGTCACAGAGTGCATGTGAAGAGGAAAATGAAGGGAAATCATGGAAAATGAAGAAAATAGACGCCTCATTAATAAAAAGGCTTCTGAGAATCAGTTGGTAACCTTTTGTCAATTCATCTTTGGAGCTCTCTCATTATTCTCTCTCTCATACTCTTGGAGACGTAGAGTTTTATTGGAGCATTCTTGGAGGGTGTGGCATACATGGATTCTTGGAGCAAGAAGGCAAAGGAAGGGCAAGAAAGTGCAAGAAGGCATCAAGATCATTGGCTACATCATATTTTATAGCAGGTACCGAGTTGCATGTATGTTTCATTCACTAGTTCTGACATGCATGGCATATGCATGTGGTTTGTTGGTTGTGACCTGTCATTGGCACGGAGGATGGCTGAGATTGGTAGTGGATTTCCTAGCCTTGCCATTTCCTTGATAGCCATGGTGATTATGGGTTTATTTTCATTGCTTTGTTTTGGTTGGTTCTCATGTTTCCTTAGCTTGGGTTGAGTTATTAGTCCTAGAGCCTTGGTTGAAAAAATTCTTTGGAGCCTTAGAGAAGCTTGGGTTGAGTTACTAGTCCCATAGCCTTGGTTGGACAAATGCTCTGGAGCCCTTGGTGGGTTGAGTTACCAGTCCTAGAGCCTTGGTTGGAAAAGCGTTATGGAGCCTGATAAAAGTTGTGGGTTGGCTTACCAATCTCATAGCCTTGGTTGGAAAAACACTCTGAAACCTTGGATGGTTAGGATAAAGACCGATCTGGTGATGGTTTTAGTGATGTTCGACCATGAGGTGGAATCATTGTTTGACGGGTTGAGGTGGATGGCCTCTGGAAGCCATGGGTTGCACCGATGTTGTTTGTGAAGAAGAAAGATGGCACTCTTAGATTATGCATTCACTACAGGCAGTTGAACAAAGTGACCATCAAGAACAGGTATCCATTACCGAGGATTGATTACTTGTTCGATCAGGTGAAGGGAGTAGAAATGTTCTCGAAGATTGATCTAAGATCTAGAAATCATCAGATATGCATCAAAGAGGAAGACATTTACAACAGAACTTTCTAGATGCGGTATGGACATTATGAGCTTATTGTAGTTCCATTTGACCTAACCAAATCTCTAGCTACTTTTATGTGGTTGATGAATGGTGGGTTGCGCTCTTATTTGGATAAGTTTGTTATTGTGTTCATTGATGATATATTGGTATATTCTAAAAGTGAGGAAGAGCACGTCGAACATTTAGCAACAGTGTTTTGAATGTTGAGAGAGCATCAGTTGTATGCTAAGATCAGTAAGGGCAGTTTCTTCCAGACTGAGGTACACTACTTGGGGCAGGTTTTCTCCAAGGAGGGCATTGCAGTAGATCCAAAAGATATGACAGCCATCATGGAGTGGGTAACTCCTAAGAATGTGGATGAGGCCAGATATTTCATGGGGTTGGCAGGCTACTATAGGACGTTCATTAGGAACTTCTCATAGATTTCTTATCCTATTACATCATTGTAGAGGAAAGGTAAGAATTTTGAATGGACAGAGGAATGCGAGGCTAGTTTTGAGCAACTTAAGCAGTTGTTGACACATGCACCAGTGCTAAAGATTGCAGTTATGGACAAAGAGTTTGTGGTATGCAGAAATTCTTGCAAGAAGTGAGTTGGTGGAGTCCTTATGCAGGATGGATAGGTGGCCTATTATGACTCGTGAAAGTTGAATGAGCACGAGTAGAAGTATACCACACATGATCTTGAGTTGGAAGTGATCATACATGCATTGAATATGTAGAGACATTATCTTTTGGGCAGGAGGTTCACACTGATGAGTGATCATAGTGGTTTGCAGTATCTATTTGACCAACCAAATCTGAATGGTAGGCAGGCTCGGTGGTTGGCTATGATCAGTGAGTTTGATTTTGAGATCAGGTATATCAAAGGTAAAGAGAATAGAGTGGTAGATGCTCTTAGCAGGAGGATATAGATAAATCACTTAGCAACTATGAGCTCCTATGGAACAAACTTACAAGATAAGATCTTGCAAGTAGGCTAGTAGAATGTCAGATATATGGAGATTATGTACAGGTTGTAGTGAAGTATAGGTACAGGTACAAGTGATGGTATAGGTACATGGATAGGTACAAGTATAGGTGACAATATAGGTACATGTACAAGTGCAAGTGTATAGGGTGTGTATTATTTCCTTACGGTAGATGGATTGATCAGGTTCTGAAACAAGATATATGTGCCAGATAGTATTGAACTCAAGAAGGTGATCTTGAGAGAGTTTCATGAGAAACCTTATTCATGTCACCCAGGTTATCAGAAGACACTGACAACATGAAGAGATTTTATTATTGGCAAAATCTGAAGAGGGATGTTTGACTATCGACATGTGAAGGTAGAGTATAAACATCAAGGTGGAATGCTACAACCAATTGAGATTCTAAAGTGGAAATGGGAGATCATTTCCATGGACTTCTTCATAGGGTTGTCAAGGACAGTAAGACAACATGATTCCATCATGGTTATTATGGACAGGTTGACAAAGGTCGCACATTTCATTCCGATATAGTCTACATTCTCATCTAGCAATGTCGCACAGGTGTGCATCAGAGATGTGGTGTGATTTCATAGTGGTTCGAAGAATATTGTGTCATACAGGGATGCAAAGTTCACTTCCAAGTTTTGGAAGGCGTTATTTGTAGGTTTGGGCATAGAGTTTCCCTCCAGTACAACTTATCATCTGCAAACAGATGGACAGACAGAAAGGGTAAACAAAATATTGAAGGATATGTTGAGGATGTATGTGATGCATCGATAGTGGAAGTGGGAAGAGTACCTTTCCTTGGTAGAGTTCACATACAACAATGGGTATTGGAAATCATTGAGGATGATTACCTTTGAGGCATTGTATTGGTGGAGTTGCAATACTCCTATAAGTTGGAGTGATTCGATTACAGGGTGTTGATTGGACCAGATATGTGGGCTGACATGGAACATGAAATGCAGGTTATAAATAAGAATCTAAAGGTAGCACAAGATAGGCAAAGGAGCTATGCAGATCGAAACAAGTTTTTCAAGGAGCTTTAGGTTAGGGAACTGGTGTACTTGCGCATCAAACATAAGAATATCTCCTTACAGATTGGATCATATGCCAAGATGGCACCACTATTTTGTGGACCTTTCAACATCATCAAGAGGATTGGGTTAGTAGCCTATCGACTTGCACTACCTTCGACAGTGAAATTCCATGATGTTTTTCATGTGAGATTACTTAAGAAGTATGTTAGAGATGTTGATCATGTGATTCACTGGCATGTATTGCAGGTGCAACCAAATGGGGAATTCTAGATGAAGCCTCAGTGTATATTGCAGAAAAAGGTGCACAACACTGACAAAACGAGTCTCTTGATTCTCGCAGGCAAGCCTGTGAGAGTGACTGGAGCTCCTTGGAGGATGTCATGCCCATATCATACGAGTGACATGGGGTTAATTTTTCCAAGGGCAAGCTTTCTGAAGTGTTGGATTGGTTCTTGAGGGTCCTGATTCCAATGTGAATGTTTTATGGTGTGTTTCCATCGGTTCCACTTCCTTAACATGACCTAGGAGGTCGAATCATATCATAATGGCCTCCTTTCACATGTTTACCACAGTTGGCCAGTTGCTTGGGTAGATGTGGGAGGAGGGTGTTACAATTGTAACCTTATTTTGTTTATTAGGCTTACTAAGTTGACCTAGCTTAACTACATTTTCTAGGTTGACTTAGGTTTATTAAGTTAACGTAGGTTTACTAGGTTGACCCAAGTTTACTACCTTAATTAGTGAAACCAAAGTTTTTTTGTTAACCTAAGTTTTTTAGGTTATTAGGCTTACTAGGTTTACACGATTGACCTAGGTTTACTATATTTATTAGTTTGACCTAATTTAACAAAATTTTAAGAGGTTGACCTAGGCTGACTACCTTTATTAGGGAAACCCAAGTTTACTTGGTTAAACTAGTTTTACTAGGTATATTAGTCTTTTAGGTTTACATGATTGACCTACATTTACTATGTTTATTAGTTTGAGCTAATTTTCCTAGGTTTACTAGATTGACTATGTTCACCTAGAATTACAAGGTTGACAATGGTTCAACTTATTAAACCTAGGTCAACCTAGTTAATCTAGTAAACCTAGGTCAACATATTAAACCTAGTAAAGGTAATAAACATAATAAAGCTAGGTCAACCTAGTAAACCAAGTTTCAATTGTTTGAACTAGGTTAAACAGTTTCAATTTGGTTAAACTAGGTTCACTAGATTAATTAGTAGGTTAATTGGGTTTAGTAGGTCCAATAGTTTGACCGAACTTAACTAGACTTACTAGGTTGACCTAGAGTTGATAATTTAACCAAGGTTCAATAGTTTGATCTAGTTTGACATATTTATACTAGGCTTACTAGCTTTACAAGTAAATTAGTTTGACGTAGGTTTACTATGTTGACCTACATTTAGTAACTTTATTAGATTTTCAAAGTTCACCTACATTTACCTATGTTTATTATGTTGACCTAGCTTTACTAGCTTAACCATAATTTTCTAGGTTTACTAGGTTTACCAAGTTGCCCTAGGTTAAATAGGTTGACTTAGCTTGACCTAGGTTGACATAGGTTTACTAGGTTTTACCATGTGAACCATTATCAACCATTGTTAACAATACTCACCAATCATCACCACGATCACTAAGTTGACTAAGTTGACCTATATTTACTAGCTTAACTAATGTTTATTAAGTTTATTAGGTTTAGTAGCCTTATCCTGGCTTTCTAGGTTGACCTAAGATTACTAGGTGCATTAGGTTGACTTAGATTGACCTAGGCAGACATAGATTTTCGTACGTTTGCTATGTTCACCGAGGTTCACTATGTTTACTAGATTTACTAGGCTAACCAAGGTTTGCTAGGTTAACCTAGGTTGATCTAGGTATACTAGGTTTACCTAGGTTTTCTAAGTTAATTATATTTACTAGATAGAACTATGTTTATTAGAATTACTAGGTAGCCCTAGGTTCAATAGATTTACTAGGTTGACCTACACTTATGAGGCTCGCTAGGTTGACCTAGATTTACTTGGCAAACCTACGTTTACAAGGTTGACATATGTTTACTAGGTTTTGTAGGTCAACCATAGTTAACTATGGTCATAGTGATTAACTATAGTAAACCTTGGTCGAAAATGGGTTAACCATTATCAACCATGGGTAACCATGGTCAAACATGATAAAACATAAATAGCCATGATGAACCATAATAAATCATAATATATCATAGTCAATTATAGTTAGATTTAAACAACCAAGATCATCCACAATCAACTAGATGTTGACCACAACAAACATTCCTTCAAACATGACCTGAACATATTTAGCCATAGTTAATCATGGCCTAATAATCCTCCCTACACATGTTGGTCATCAACTAGTGCAACCACATTATTAAAGTGGTTGAGATACATAGACACCATATGTACATCTCTTAACATCATTGAAATGTGGAAAATGATACCCATCGACATCTTTCAACCACTTTAATAATTTGGTTTTGCTTTTTATTGCAATATCATTTTTTATGAGAACATTATTGCAGTAAGAATGCTGCAACTCCTGGGATACCAGCTTTACTTTGTCAACCCAGGGTTCGTACAAACTTGGAGGTGACAGTAAAATGATGGTTCTTCCTTTTGTTACGGTTCAACTAGCGAGAGACCACTATGGTTTTCAAGCCAGAATTCTATGGAGTCAGAAGAAGCTTGGTTTCTTAATGGAACAAAGGGAAATCTGCTCTAAGGGAGAGCTACTCTACTACAATAATGGAAAAGACCGAAATTCAATGCTAAATCACACATTTCCTAATTAACTGCCAAGAAACTATGCTTTGAAATAATGCTAAATTAACATGAACCAAATGCTACTATCTAAGCATGGAAGTAAGAAGCATCAGACATCACTAATTTGGAAGTAAAGGGACTGAAATAAATTTGTTTTTGTCTTTTTGTCTTTTCATGCAAAATTAAGTATGAAAACTAATTTCTTTTGGTGATGTGGTAGGTGAATTAAGGATGTTGGAGGATGGTTGGAAGGGTTAGGAGATGGTTGGATGGTGTGGGAGACCCTTGGGAATATTTTGGTGACTTCTTAGAGTTTTTCCCTCAATTCGTCCTCAAAATAAGCCATTTCAGGAAAACCTACAAGATGTACCAGAAACCTACAGGATTCCCTGTAAACCTACATGATACAACTGAGAGCAAAATGGAAGGTGTTGGAGGTGATGGAAGACTTAGGGAAGGTGGTATATGGGTGGAATGAAGTGACAAAAGGTCTAGGATCACTTAGAAGTCAATATCAAAGATAGAGGATGGTTGGATTCACTCAATGTGCTTGGAAGAATTTCTATGTAAAATTATGAAAACTAGTGAAGGCAATGGTCAAATCAAGGAATGACTATGGTGTATGAAGTGGAAGGTGGTTGTTGGCTATGAAGTCTTTGTCTACTCCTGAAGCACCTACTCTACATAAAACATGTATAATTTTTGGAAATAATACTGAGAGGGCGGGTGAATTAGTATTATCAAACTAATAATTTTTCATTTCCATAATCAGATTTATATACGCTACTTCAGTTAAGGGAACTCGCGCGTACACACAACTCTATTTAGAGTAACTAGAATTTATCCAGCAAACTTATGATTAAGTTAATTCATCATATATTGATCTCTAATCAGTGCATCAGAACCATATATGGTGGAAACCCAATGTTTTACTAGGTTAACATAGGTTAGCATAGGTTAACATAGGTTAACATAGGTTAACATAGATTGACATAGGTTAACATAGGTTTTACTAAGTCAACCGTTGTCAACCATGGTTAATAATAGTAATCTATGGTCACAATGGTCACTAGGTTGACGTATGTTTGCTAGAGTAACTAATGTTTATTAAGTTTACTAGGTTTATTATGTTTACTAGCCTTATCATAGTTTACTAGGTTGACCTAGGTTCACTAGATTTACTAGGTTCACAAAGGTTTCCTTATTTGACCTAGGTTTACTAAGTTAACTAGATTTACTAGGTAGACCTATGTACTAGATTTAATAGGTTGATCTAATTTGACCTAGGTTTACTAGGTTTACTAAGTTATCTAGATTTACTAGGTAGACCTAGGTACTAGATTTAATAGGTTGATTTACACTTATTAGGTTGACTAGGTTGAGTTAAGTTTACCTGGTGAACCTATATTTACTAGATTTAGTAGGTCAACCACAGTAAATGATAGTCAATTGCAGTCAACTAGTCAACCATAGTCAACCAAGTTACCTAGGTTTACTAAGTTAACTAGGTTAACATATGTTTACTAGGCTAACTAAGTTTATTAGATTTATTATGTTTTCTAGGTTTACTATGTCAACCATCATTAACCATAGTCAATTATGGTCATTATGGTTGACAAGGGGTTGACAATGGTCCATTG
Source organism: Pinus taeda (assembly GCA_000404065.3). Taxonomy (NCBI): domain Eukaryota; kingdom Viridiplantae; phylum Streptophyta; class Pinopsida; order Pinales; family Pinaceae; genus Pinus; species Pinus taeda. The sequence goes on along the minus strand of APFE030914418.1, from coordinate 11,547 downwards.
TCAACCATGATCAAATATAAATGATCACTAGTTAATCATAGTATATCATAGTCAATAATAGTTAGATATATACAACCAAGATCATCGATAGTCAACTATATTTTGACAATAATAAACACTTCTCAACCATAACTTACATAATTATCCATAATTAACCATGGCCTACTAATCATCGTGACATATGTTGACCATCAACGAGTGCAACCACATTGTTAAAGTTGTTGAGATACATGGACACCTTTCATACATTTCTCGACATCATTAAAAAGTGGAAAATGATACCTATCAACATATTTCAACCACTTTAATAATGTGGTTGTGCTTGTTATTGTTATACCATTTTAAATAGTTTTTAGTTTTAATTATCACTCACTTTAATAATGTGGTTGTGCTTGTTATTGTTATATCATTTTGAATAGGTTTAGTTTTAATTCTCTCTCACATATGTATATATAACTAGGGAAACCATATAAATTAAATGGCTTATAAACATGGATAGGTATCAAAACAATTTCCGAGTGATATGTATCTCCCATTTACCAAAACTAAAAAAGACAAAAAAAAAACTTAAAAATTAGCTTATTATTACTTACAAAAAGAATTAACATATGGTTTAAACATATATTCATTTAAAGAATATTCTTAATCATGGAGATTCACCTCACTTTCCTATGGAAATTCTTAACATGTAAATAGGCTTTGTTACAATATGAGGGTGAAAGCCATGCTTTACTAATATAGCATGCCCACAAAACCATAATTCATATTCATATGACACATATCCATGGCACATTTTTTTATTTAATCAATTTAATTAAAAAGGCAGAAAAAACATAACTACTTTAAAGATAAGTCTGAATCTTTGATGTTTATATACTCGTAAGAATATTCTAAAATATTTCTTAGATGTTAAATATCTACCATTCTCTTAATAATTATTGATAATTAAAATAATAAAAATGTAGAAATGTTGTTTTAAAATAGGAATAATAATTCAATATAACATATAAATATATAAATAATTTATTTCACATATTAAATATAATAAATATATTTTTCTTTAATGGTCTATTAGATAGGTAACTTTTTTATTTATTTAAAAGCCCTAACCATCAACGAAAAGAGCAACAAAGTATAACAATACCAGAATCTCATTGTAAATAAAAATAATTATCTTATTTTCCCAAATGATAAAGTGTAAACTTTAATGAAGGAGTTTAAATTTTAACTATTTTGAGCTAAAAATATTTTAAACCTATCATGTTACGCTTATTCAGATAGCTAATAATACATATAAATATAATAATAATCTCATTCGTTTCAGATACTTGGGGAGAATGGTAGCTATGTACAATGTCCATCACGGTCGAGCCATGCGATTCAAAGCATTCGAAAGAATAGTAGGTGCGAATATGTTCTTTATATAGTCCGTGATGAACGAACCTTAGATTACATTTATCTGCACCACCATTACAGACAGGGAAGTTTATAATGGAGAGTCACAGTGCCAAGAAGGAGCTTCACTTTCTATTATTTCCATGGTTGGCGCAGGGCCACATAAATCCTTTCTTACAACTCTCCAAGGATCTTGCAAGCCAGGGCCACAGACTCTCTTTCCTCTCCATGCCTCTTAACATTTCCAGAATCAGGCAGTCATTACAGCTTCAGGACTCGCCGGGCCAGATCTGTAACGCCCTAGCAAACCAGGCGGACACACGACGGTGGGCGGGCGCTCTGCACGACAGGCAGGCGCTCCACACGACGAGCAAACACACCTTCATTTGGCAGTGGGCACGACTCGGGTAGGGGTACACGATGGCGGACGGGCGCCCCGCACGATGGGCGCGCAACCTGTGCACGGTGGACGAGCACCGGGCGAGGCTACACGAGAAGTTATGGCATGCAAAGCAAACTGGTTGATGGATGAAACGGGCGGCTCGCGCACAACGGGCAGGTGACCCGCGCCCGAGGGGCGAGCGAACCGAACGATACATGATCAATGCAGGTTGGTAGTGCGTTCAAGTTACAGGTTGAGGCGTGGGCAAGGCGGTGCATGAAGTGCGCCCGCTCGCCCGACGTCGGCTTACGGAGATACATATATCGGGTAGCAAATTACGGTGGGCTGTGCGCAGGTGCGCCCGCCCACCAATGATCTATGTAGTGATATATGTGTATCGGGCGGTCGATGGTTAGATCGTGCAACGGAGACACAACGATATTCAGCGGTGGGCTGTGCACGGGCACGCCCACCTGCCCGACAAACAACTGTGCAGCAAAAATATACGCGGCGGTTGGCGGTGGGTTGTACACGAGGCACGCCCACCCGCCCGGCAAAACGTCGTGCAGCAATACACAGGTTGGTATGGCGTTGGCGGTGGGCTACACATGGGTGCGCCCTTCCGCCCGATGGACTGTTCGTGCGGCACGAGCTTGGGTAATGGCGGCAGCACAGCTCGAACGAAGGCAGGCAGCAAGCCCGAACGGTGGGCAGAATGGTAGCATAAGTTTGGACGACGGGAGACAGCATAGGTTCGAGCGAGCGATGGACAGAATACTACGTAGTGCGAAACAAAGGCCGAAAGGTTATACCTTTGGCGTGGGCGGCTTTGCACATGGCAAAGGCCAACCCGCCGAAAGGCTAAAACATGGCGGTTCAAACCAAAAAAAATGTCGGCTTTAAGAAGAAAGGGGCGTTATATTATAATTGTGGGGGTCGGCTTTTAGAATCGACACCCCTCTCATACGTGTTGGAAACCGTATATAAAGATGAGCGCTGAGGCTCATTTGAGACATCAAGCACTCGCTCAAGTCTTGAACAAAAACAAGAAGGAGCACAGCTCTTAAGGAAATGCACATGTCTTATGCGCAGAAATAAGGAAGGCGCAGTTTGTTCATCGGGCAAGCTTGGCAGGGAGGCCGAAATGACAAGGACGAGAACAGGTTTATGCTGGACATACGGCCAGGTCGCATATTGGTGGTGTGTACTTAAGCCATGGAAGTGGGTATAAGTTAGAGGTTGTTCTACGCCTTGTTGTACATAAAGTTTAAGTGCTGGCTGTGGGTTTACGCCCGGCGCACTTGTCTTGTAATATTGGAAAATTGAAATAAACATTGTGGGCAGACTTACTGGGAGTTGCCCCTCCCATTCTACATGGTTGTTTGCAATTGTTATTCGGTTTAATTGCATATGAATGTTAAGAATGGTTTATGATGAATTATAAAGTTTAATGCTTCTACATGGTTATAAGATAACAGTTAAAGTATGTTTATGTTGGTTAAGGCGTAGTCCATATGTGCGATTATTAAACAAATAAACGTACACGGTGGTGCCGCACCTGCCCAATAAGAAAAAAAAAATTGGGGGCGTGACAGGCGGTATCAGAGCAGGGTTGCTCGACAAGGCTTTTGCAGGGAACTTGGGGAAGACAGTGAATGGTCGACACCAGGTCACAAAAGAACAAGAAGATGGCAGCTAATTCTCAAGCTGGGTCTAGCCATACAATGAAGGACGCAGTGAGAGATACGACTCTTGAGTTCATAGAGAAGGTAATCGGGAGGATGGAGACTTTGGAGAACTCTTGGAACCAAGAAGTGGGTTCGCTCAGCAAGGAGCGAGAGACCATCTCAAAGGTCAAAGAAGAACTTGAAGAACTCCGAACGCAGCATGATGAACTCAAGACACAATATGAGTACACTGATTTCTTGTCTACACAATTTGAAGGAAGAATCAAAGAGGTCGAGGAATCAAGAGATCAGGGTCTTGCAAAGATTGTGAACTTGAAGGGGACTCTCGACAAAACAAACAAGGCTCTTGAGGAAGCCCAAGATGAGATTAAGGTATTGAAAAGGGCCGTGAGGCACAACTCCGGTGGAGGAGTGCCCCATGTAAAGGTCAAAGAACTGGACTCTTATGACGGCACAAGGAGCGCAAAGGTTGTTGGCAACTTCTTGTGGGACATGGAGCAGTACCTAGAACGGTTAGGCCTACCGGGAGGGGAGGCGCAAGTCAAGGTAGCCGCCCAGTTCCTAACCAATGATGCCAAGATGTGGTGGCGAAGGAAGGCCGATCAGATTACCAATGGTAATGCTGACGACATCACCTCGTGGGAGGACATGAAGAAAGCCTTGCAATCCCATTTCAGTCCTCAAGATGAAACGTGGGAAGCGAGGACAAAAATTAAGTTAATCAAACAAACTGGAAGCTTACAAGCCTATCAGCGAGAATTTTCAAGCGCAGTACTGGAACTTCCCGACATGGCTGAGAAGGACAAGGTTTTCAATTTTATTATTGGGTTGAAGCCTTGGGCTCGTAATGAGGTGAAGAGGCAGAAAATTAGGATGCTTGAAGAGGCCTTCGCTGCAGTTGACAGATTAGTGGATCATTACGATGAGACTTCTAATGAGAAAAAGAAGTCCGATAAACCAAAAGAAAAGAAAAAGGAAGATGCTTGAAAGTTGGATCATACTCCGAAGGAGAAGAAGCCTTTGAAGTGCTGGTTATGTGCAGGACCACATGTGGTTAAGAGTTGCCCTTCTAAACCAAAATTGGTCGCTGCTACACAAGAGGAGGAAGAGGACAACGCTTCTGTAAGGATGATGCAGATCCTCGGAGCCTCTGCCACTACAGAAGTGACTTCTAGGAGGGATCCGGAAAGAAACAGGCTGGAATATGTGCACATGAAGATTGGTGGGGCCGAAGTACTCACTATGGTTGACAGCGGGGCTTCACACAACTTTATGAGCGAAGACACCGTAAGGAGACTTGGACTAAAGTTTGTGCCAGTGAAGGCGCAGATGAAGACCGTAAATTCTCCCCCGATGGCGATCCTTGGTATAGCTGAAAAGGTAGACACCATACTTGGTGAATGGTCTGGGAAGGTGGACTTCACCATAGTACGGATTGATGACTATGAGGCTGTATTGGGGATGGAATTCATGAAGCAATTTGAGGCTATGGTAGTGCCACATTTGAGGAAGCTCTTCATTTATGATGGAAGGGAGGATGTACCCATCGGTGTTCCAACTGTGGGTGTAACAAAGCCTGATCGTAAACTAGGAGGTATGCAGATGGAGGACAAGGAAAAAACGAATAAGCGGTTGTCTACCATGGAGACAAAGCTTACAGAACAGGCTCTAGTCATCTGATCACTCTCAGATAGCATCTTGGACTTATCAAGAAGGCTAGAGATAGTAGAAAACGATGATGATGAGGACGATGTATATGTGAGGCCGAACATCCAGAAGGAAGATCGGGAAGCATACCTACAGTGGATGGAGGTTGAGGATCCGGACAGATGGATCGAACTGATTAGTAAGGGAGAGCCTCCCGGCTCATCTCCCTTTCTATCTTCTTAAATGACATGGAGGATGGGCTCATTGTTAGCTGCTCAAGGCAGTGGGCCCATGGCATAATTGAGCAGGTATGATGATCCCGACATGCGGCAGAAAGATGGGGTTTCCATGGACCTGAGCATGGGATCGTGAAGAAGAAGTGTTGACACATGGTCAAGGTGTATAACACTTGATAATGTACATGGGCAGTTTGAACATGGGAATAGTAACCTGATGGAGGCAGAATCGTTTATGGAGGAGTCTACATTGTGGTTGCTAATGATCTTGGTAGGGAGCTACTGGGATGAAGTGTTGTCGAGACGACAACGTTTTCGGGTGGAGGAGAGTGTAACGCCCTGGAAAACCGGGCGGACACACAACGGTGGGCGGGCGCCCCGCACGACGAGCGGGCGCTCCACACAACAGGCAAACACACCTTCATTCGGCAGTGGGCACGACCCAGGCAGGGGTACACGATGGCGGATGGGCGCCCTGCACGATGGGCGGGCGACCCGTGCATGGTGGACGGGCACCGAGCGAGGCTACACGAGAAGTTATGGCGTGCAAATCAAATAAGTTGATGGATGAAACGGGTGCCCCGCGCACGACGACCGGGCGACCCGAGGGTGACCCGCGCTCGAGGGGCGGGCGACCCGAACGAGACATGATCAAAGCAGGTTGATAGCGCGTTCAAGTTACAGGTTGAGGCGTGGGCAAGGCGGTGCACGAAGTGCGCCCGCCCGCCCGACGTTGGCTTACGGAGATACATATATCGGGTAGCAAGTTACAGTGGACTGTGCGCGGGTGCGCTCGCCCAATCGATGATCTATGCAGTGATATATGTGTATCGGGCAGTTGATGGTTAGATCGTGCAGCGGAGACACAACGATATTCGGCGGTGGGCTGTGCACGGGCATGCCCACCCGCCCAACAAACGACTGTGCAGCAAAAATATACGCGGCGATTGGCGGTGGGCTGTACACGAGGCGTGCCCACCCGCCCAGCAAAACGTCGTGCAACAATACACAGGTTGGTATGGCGTTGGCGGTGGGCTGCACACGGGTGCGCCCATCTGCCCGATGGACTGTTCATGCAGCACGAGCTCGGGTAATGGCGGCAGCGCAGCTCGAACGAAGGCAAGCAGCAAGCCCGAACGGCGGGCAGAATGGTAGCATAAGTTTGGACGACGGGAGACATCATAGGTTCGAGCGAGCGACGGACATAATACTACTTAGTGCGAAACAAAGGCTGAAAGGTTATACCTTTGGCGTGGGCGGCTTTGCACATGGCAAAGGCCGACCCGCCGAAAGGCTAAAACATGGTGGTTCAAACCAAAAAGAACGTCGGCTTTAAGAAGAAAGGGGTGTTATATTATAATTGTGGGGGTCAGCTTTTAGAACCGACACCCCTCTCATACGTGTTGGCAACCATATATAAAGATGAGCGTTGAGGCTCATTTGAGACATCAAGCACTCGCTCAAGTCTGGACGAAAGCAAGAAGGGGCACAACTCTTAAGGAAATGCGCATGTCTTATGCACAGAAATAAGGAAGCCGCAATTCGGTCATCGGAAAAGCTTGGCAGGGAGGCCGAAACAAGGAGGACGAGAACAGGTTTATGCCGGACTTACGGCTAGGTCGCATATCGGTGGTGTGTACTTAAGCCGTGGAAGTGGGTATAAGTTAGAGACTGTTCTACGCCTTGTTGTACGTAAAGTTTAAGTGCTGACCGTGGGTTTACGCCCGGCGCACTTGTCTTGTAATATTGGAAAATTGAAATAAACATTGTGGGCAAACTTACTAGGAGTTGCCCCTCCCATTCTACACAGTTGTTTGCAATTGTTATTCGGTTTAATTGCATATGAATGTTAAGAATGGTTTATGATGAATTATAAAGTTTAATGCTTCTACATGGTTATAAGATAACAGTTAAAGCATGTTTATGTTGGTTAAGGCGTAGTCCATATGTGCGGTTATTAAACAAATAAACGTACACAGTGGTGCCGCACCTGCCCAATAAGAAAAAAAAAAATTGGGGGCGTGACAAGATCGATATGTTAGAATTGCCGTTACCGCCCATGGAGGGACTGACTCCCGGCTTGGAATCTACAGCGGACATCCCGCCAGAAATGCTTTTTTCGCTGAAGAGAGCCATGGATGGCATGGAGAAGCCCTTCCGAAACCTGCTGGGGCAGCTCTCACCAGATTATCTCATCCACGACGTCGTGCAATATTGGATGCAGAGAGCGGCAGCGGAGGTGCAAGTTCCGGCCATTTATTTCTCTGTCTTCCCACCTGCGAGCTCTGCCCATGTCTTACACCCTTGTAAATTGCGGAACCAGGACATAACCGCTGAGGAGTTGGCGGCTCCGCCCTTCGGGTTCCCGTCTTCGGAGATCACATACATGCTATACGAAGCAAGGGATCTTTTAGCTATGTCCATAGGAATGCCTGGGGACATAATTCCAATCTATCGGTTCGCTAAAACGCTTGAAGGATGCACGACGGTAATTGTGAAATCCTGCTTTGAATATGAAGATAAGTATATTAGTTATTATCAAGAAGCCATCGAGATTCTCGTGCTTTCTGTCGGTCCACTCACGCCAGCAGTCTACCTTGGCACCATCACCAACAGCAACGACCGGTCTGGTCTACTGGAATGGTTGGACCAGCAAAGGGCGGGCTCGGTGGTCTTTGTGTCGTTCGGCAGCAAGGTATTTCTGTCAGAACACCAAATCCACGAGCTGGCCCTGGGTTTGGAAGCGAGCGGGCTCCCATTCCTCTGGTGTCTTCGTTTTCCAAGGTATTATGACGGTGGCCGTGACGATTCGCTGAGGATGCTACCCGAGGGATTTCAGAATTGAACCCAGGATCAGGGACTAGTCGTCGAGGGCTGGGTACCGCAGGTACGGATCCTCTCGCATCCATCGATCGGTGGGTTTTTGAGCCACTCAGGATGGAGCTCTGTCATGGAGTCACTGAGCTTCGGAATACCTCTTATCTTGCTCCCCATTCAAGTTGACCAAGGGTTGAATGCCCGGCAAGTCGCCGCATGATCTGGATTTAAACAGGAACGCAATAGATTACAGAGATAACCATAAATACAGATATGCGATAACCATAAATAAAGAGATGCAGTGAAAATAACACTTCATTTCATTAATGGAAAATACCGAAATATGCTTACAACTAGAATTGGAAATAAACCAGCTAGGACGATGGTAGCTTATCTCTGAGAAGAGATGTGTGGCTACATGTCTCTGA
>APFE030914415.1:0-26437 GCA_000404065.3 Pinus taeda | reverse complement strand
CTAGAAAATTGCAGGACTCAAGAACAGGTTGCAGACATCTTGACAAAGCCACTGGATCAGAAAAGCTTTGAATTTTTGAGGAAGTGTCTGGGTATGACCGAATGCCCAGCAGTTGAAATTAAAGGGGAGTGTTAAAATTATAATTTCAACTACGCGGGAAACCACCCAGCAATACCATAAATCACCCTCAACCATTTCGCACCGCTTTTGGCAAAAAGTGGTTTATGTCTGAGGGCCTCCGAACACCCTGATCAGCTGCCACGCGTCCAGTGTACGGACTCAAAACCACTTTCCCCGGACGCTAAAGTTCGTTTGTTTTGTCTGAAGTTGGTGTGCGAATTGCGTCCGATCAGGTCAACGGATAGGGATTTCATTCAACTTGCCCGAACGTTATTTTTACTTTTACCGCACGTTTTATTTAATGTATTTAATGAATGTGTCATTAACTTAGGTAAAAGACTTTATGTTTTCATACGGCATGTATGGGCATAAATTAAAATAGGCATGGGCATAAGTAATTGTTTTAAATTTTAATTTTTTTTTATTATTCACGGGGGGTGGCGTAAGTTTGGTTTTTACGGAACATGTAAAACCATATTTTGTAGTTGACCATTCAGCAAGTGTAAGAAATGTAATAGCACGCACAGCACTGCAGGAGCAAAGGCTTGCAGCAGTGAAAAGAACAGGGGAAACACAGCAGTGTAAAAGACTCCCCACAGTGAATGCAATTGGATTTCTCCTTACAGGTGGATATAGTTGTTAATTGAAACGAATGGTATGGCATTCTTTTTATTTGAATATGAAATGTAAAATCTCCAGCACTTCGAATGTAATGAAGAATTTCACATAGAAGTGAATGTGAAAGAATTTTTTCTTACAGCAGTAAACTTATGTAAGAATTTCTATTCTTACAGCAGTAAATGTAAAAGCTATTTTACAACAGTAAATGTGAAAAGAAGATTTTATACAGTGGTGTAAAAATCATTTGTAACAGAGGCAGAGTAATTTTGTTTTTGGTGAAATGTTTTGGTGAATCCCTCTCAGCATAGAGGATGAATATGTATCAGTGAATTTGTTTTAATGAATAGAAATCTTTTATGGTGATGCAATACTCGGTTCTCAGTTAATTTTTTTTAAAAGCTTCCCTGTGCAAAAAGATCCTGGAGTAAAGGAAACAGAGCATTGTCTCTGTGTGCATGAATTTTGTGTTTTTGGGATTTTGCCAGAAAAATCCCCAACAGTGGCTACCCAGCCGACCCCCTAATAGGTGGCTTGCACACTTCAACAAACGCCTAAGGCTCCGCCGGCCAACCCCCATGTACGCCCATGCTCCATCGGGTATAAGTTTCCAATGCTCCACGTTCATTCTTCAAGTGTCGCAAGTCACTCCATGTATCATCGCATCCAACTTGTGTGTTCGTCGCTTTTCCGTGTCGTGCTGCTCGGCGCTCCGCCTGCGTGTGGTCGTGCATGCTCGCCCGGCGTGTGCGCGCCCAGGCGCCCGGCGCCCGCCCGTCGCACTACAACGAGAGCATTACATCCTCCTCCACCTGAAGTCGTTGTTGTCCTCGACAACATCCTCCAAGCATCAATATCCATGATGTCGACTCCTCCACATATGGCAAACATCCCTGCAACATATGTAGGACTCCATCTCCACCATGCCTCATCTCAGCAACCAACTGCCACCAAGATAGTCCATACCAAAGTATAGATGTCCATGATCATCGACCACCTGCCACAATCTCTCCATGCTGCTCTCCATCGTGGAAGGCTGGTCCCTCCAACTCAAGCTACATGTCCACTGCAACAATGTGTCAACTCCATCATGTCACCAACTCCATCATGTGCAAAACTGCCCATGATACATCAACAAGTGCTAACACACCACAACCATGTGCCAACATCTCATCTGCATCATCTGTCAAGTGCTCTAAGAGAACACCTCTCTCCATCATGTGTCCTATGTGTCCAACTGCCATGATACTCCAACACAATGCCAACATACCTCTGATCACTGCATGCTTCCCATGTCTGAACTAGTTGGGTAGCTAATCCAACCATCACGCTCAAATCATGAGAGTGAACATTCTCATGTCATCATCAGTGGTTCCTCAAAACATCTGCCACATCCTGAACTCATCAAGAATAAACCATGCTCAGGTCTGTGAAGTAGCCCTCATCCCATCTGCAACATGTCATGATGCTTGATGCCAAGCCATCCATGCACCATCATACCTGCTCAACTGCTTTAAGGACTCACTGCCATGAGCAGCTAACAATGAGCCCCATCTTCTTGTCCACCTAAGAAGATGTAGAGGGGTTAGAGCCAAAAGGCTCACCCTCACTAATCATCTCAATCCATCTATCAGGATCCTAAACCTCCATCCTTTGTAGATAAGTGACATGGTCCTCCTCTCGAACATTCGGCCTCACATATAACTCCTCATCATCATCCTCATCCTCAACCACTTCTAGCCTTCTTGTCAATTCCATGATACTATCTGAAAGTGATTTGATTACCAATGACTGCTCGGTAAGCTTTGTCTCAATCGTGGACAACCGCTTACTCATGTCACCCAATTTCTTCTCATCCCCCATTTGCATCACTGCCAAATTACAGTCAGGCCTAGTCACACCAAAGGTAGGCACACCAATGGGTACATCTTCCCTTCCATCGTAAATGTATAGCTTCTTCAAATGTGGAAAAATCATGGCATCATATTGTTTCATAAATTCCATCCCCAGCACAGCCTCATAGTCATCAATCTGCACTATAGTGAAGTCCACCTTCCCGGTCCATTCACCAAGTGTTGTGTCCACCATTTCAGCTACACCAAGAACTTCATCCGGAGGAGAATTCACTGTCTTCATATGTGCCTTGATAGGTACATATTTCAGCCCAATCCTTCTCGTAGTATCTTCACCCATGAAGTTATGAGAAGCCCCACTATCTACCATAGTGAGTATATCAGCATCTCCAACTTTCATCTGAACATACTCCAACTTATTCCTCTCAGGATCCTTCCGAGAGATCACCTCTGTAGCAGCAGCAGCTCCAAGTATCTGCATCATACCTATAGAAGCACCTTCCTCTTTCGCATTAGATTGTGCTATGGCAGCCACTTTCGGTCTAGAAGGACAATTCTTCACCGTATGTGGTCCAGCACATATCCAACACTTCAAGACCTTCTTCATCTTCGAACTATCATCCGATTTCGAAGCATCATCTTTCTTCTTATCTTTTGGCTTGTCGGACTTCTTCTTCCTATCATCAAAAGTCTTATCATAATGCTCCACCAACCTATCAATAACAACAAAAGCTTCTTCAAGTGTTCTAATCCTTTGTCTCTTCACCTCATTCCACGCCCAAGGCTTTAACCCAATAATGAAGTTAAACACCTTGTCTCTCTCTGCCATGCCAGGTAGTTCAAGGACCGCACTTGCAAACTCCCGCAGATATGTCTGAAGGTTCCCTGTCTGCTTTATGAATTTAATCTTCATCCTTGCTTCCCATGTTTCATCCTGAGGACTAAAATGGGCCTGGAAGGCTCCTTTCCTCTGATCCCACGAAGTGATGTCACTTGCACTGCCACTGGCAATCTGGTCCATCCTCCTTCGCCACCACATCTTAGCATCCTTTGTTAGAAACTGAGCAGCTGCCTTGACCTTAGCCTCATCATCAGATAGATCCAACTGTTCCAAGTATTGCTCCATGTCCCACAAAAAGTTGCCAAGAGTCTTTGCACTCCTTGTACCATCGAATGATTCCGATTCCTTGACTTTCACATGAGGCACTCCTCCACCTGAGCCATGCCTCACGACCTTCTTCAACACCGCTATCTCATCCTTGGCTTCGTCAAGAGATTTCTTCAAGTCCACGATCTCTGCAAGACCCTGGTCCCTTGCTGCTTCAACCTCCTTGACCCTTATTTCAAGTTGTGTACACATAAGATCCGTGTACTCGTGTTGAGTTCGGAGTTCATCAAGTTCATCTTTCATCCTCAAAGTTGCCTCTTGCTCTTTCACAACCAGGTCAATCTTATTTTCAAAATGATCTTCCAAGTACTCCATTCTTTCCAATACTTTTTGCATCAAACCAAGGGTAGTATCCTTGGCATCATGACTAGATCCAACTTGGGATTCAGCTATTGCTAATAACCTTCTCCTTCTTTGCAACCTAGTCTCGACCATGCACCGGCTTCACCTGCAACCCTAGTCCTCGATGCAACACTTATTAGGAAGTGTTCCACCAACCTCTTTCCTCTGCAAGAACCTGTCACCACAGTCACTTCTTCAAAAGCTTCAATGCTTCATCAACCCGGCCCAATCGAGCTCTGATACCACCTGTCATGCCCCCAAGCCTACGGTGGTCTTTCAACCGTGCCGGCGAGGTGCGGCACCACCGAACACTTTCTTTTTAACAATACTTGTGCACATGGACTACGCCTAATTCACAACCGTGTACTTAGTTTGTGTTTCGCAACCAAGTATAATATCATTAACCTTTATATCAATGAACACCCATACTTATTCATTATCCACAACAATTATAAAAGAGAACAACAATTGCACAATATAAAGGGGAGGGGCAACTCCCGAACAAGTCTGCCCAACAATATATTATATCAGTTTTTCAATAATACAATCATCACAAGTAATGCTTGGAAAACTCCAAGCCAATACTTAGTTTCTTTTACAATACAGGCATAAACCAGCCTTTACAACAATCGTGCCACTCTTGCACGGTAGGAGGGTGCTCACCCGAGACACCTAAAACTCCTCCTCAAGCCCTGCACAATTTTGTACACTCGTCACCCAACTCACGGCACACCTTGCCAAGCATCAACCAAGAGCCAAGTCTGCGCACTCTCCAAGTGATGTGCATGAGCTATGCACATTTCCCAGCCAATACTGCGCACTTCTCTTGCTATACGACGTTCCCAAGAGATGTACGGATGAGAAGTGATCGAATGATGACAAAACCAAGCCAAACGCCATCATATATATATACTTCGTAGCAAGGGTGGTGGCTGCCCAACCGACCCCCTAATAGGTGGCTTGCACACTTCAACAAACGTCCAAGGCTCCGTCAGCCAGCCCCCATGTACGCCCATGCTCCATCGGGTATAAGTTTCCAACACTCCACGTTCATTCTTCAAGTGTCGCAAGTCGCTCCATGTATTGTCGCATCCAACTCGTGTGTTCATCGCTTTTCTGTGTCGTGCTGCCTGGCACTCCGCCCGCATGTGGTCGTGCACGCCCGCCCAGCGTGTGTGCGCCTGGGCGCCCAGCGCCTACCTGTCGCACTACAACGAGGGTGTTACACTTTGTGTCCCACTTCTACGATTGTGTCGTAATTATTTTATGTAATCGTCTCAACACTCGTATGCTTGTTTCTTTTAGTTTAATTAGACATATTGCAATATATATATTTGGTCCCTTAAAATTATTTGAACTTCATATTTGATATATTTTGTCAGTTTCTTTATCACAATATGTCTACTTTTGTTTACTTGTTTACAAAGTTTACGTGGCTTCTGCTTTCATTGGTTATGAGTAATCTTTGTCTCTTACATTTTATAAACACCATGTCGCAGTCTTTTCTTAAATCAAGAGCTAAATTACTTTGTTCTTTAATTTCTGGTTTTCTTATGCTTGTAACTTGTAAAGGTTTACATTCCTCGGTTCTGAGTAGCTTTCAAGATGTTTTCCAGGTTTCCAACTCCTTGGCTTGGCGTGTAAATTATCTCAAACTGCACCCAACAATTCATTCGGTTGGCTTTAAAAATTAAGTTCCAGACTAAATTGAATCAATTTGTCCCCATTTTATTTTTGTTTTCTATGCTTAGTTCTAGGTTTAACTTGTAAGGAATGGCATTTTTTACGAACGTGTTGTTCTTTCAGCAACCAAGCTAGGAAAACTAACCCATTTTCATCAGAGCATTATCACAGGTTTATCCATCACTTTATTCATTCTGGTTTGACCAAGTTAAATATTCTAAGTAACTTCATCGACTTACCAAGACTTCTACAGAGTCAATCACATATTAAAAAAATTCTACTATTAACATTCATATGGAACATATCTATTATCTACCCAACATATCATAAATATTTATTTTAGACAACACCATTCCATTATAAAAAAAACTACAAGAACATTTGTTAACACTTATCTAAGTTTCTTTTTATTCTGTCTAAGCACGAACCACTGCGAAAGAAACACTCCACCCAAGCATGATATTAGTTTCTAACACTACATCCCCCCTTAAGCTTGCTGCACACCTAGAGTAATTTTTCCAAGACAATAAAATATACATGAATGTTCTTCCTAGAAACTATTTGATCATAACCAGAGTTAGACACAATTAAAATTTTGAGCATCTAGGATCCAAACAGACTCCACTGGCCAACCAACTCTAAAGTCTTTAATGCGAAAGTCTTTTCAACTTGTCTTTTGTTTTCTTCTTCCATCTTACTCTCCTCTTGCCTCAGGTTCCCAAAACCCTCTTGGCCTTCTTTTGGAAGATTTTGTTCTTTCTAATGGAGGAGCTTGGGTAGGTAACTACCTCCCCATAAATTTCCAACTACCTGGGTGTGAGATTTCTCTAGCATTGCTTCTCAATCATGACCCATGCACAAAAATTATGCAAATAAAATAAAATCAAAACATATATTCATATATGTCTACTTATAGTTTTAACACTATTAAGACAACATTCCTTTAATCACAATAAATAATAAATTAATATTTACGAGGTTACCAAGGGATATTACATCTCCCTCGCCCCCCTCCCCCAATCGAAACACCATCCCGATGTTTCTAAATCTTAAATATAGGTTGGGGTAAGCTTATTTCATGAGTTATTCATCCTCCTAGGTAGCCTCCTTTGGGCTAAAGTGCCTCAATTTCACCTTAATTTGGGTGATAACTCACTTCCGCAACATTACTTGTCTCTGATCTAGGATGCGTAGTGGTTCAACTAGAAACTCTCTGTACAACTCGACCTATACCCGCAACCATTAAGTCATTATTAGTATCTATTGCTAACATTTTTATAATACATGTATATTTATATGCATTTTATAAATTAATTACCCATATATCATGTCAATCAATTATATGTCTAGGATCATAAATATATATTTTTAATAATGAAACATGAAATACGTTATGAACCCATATGTGGCTAGGCAAAGCTAGTTGATAAGCCATTGACCCAACTCGAGCTAAGATTTGGAAAGGACCACATAATTGGGGGGCCAACTTAGCACAACCTTCCCACCACAAGGTACTCTTCTTAGGTTTTACTTTCACATACACATGGTCTCTGACTTGAAATTTGCTATAGCTTTGATTTTTATTAGCGTACATCTTTTGTCTGTGTTTGGTAGCTCTCAAATTCATCCTGACTCTCTTCACTGCTTATTCCATTTCTTTTGACATAACAGGTCCTAACATCAATTTTTCCTTTGGACCACTCTAGTTAATAGGTGTTCTACACTTACATCCATATAACACTTCAAATGGACTCAATTTTAGGAGGTTTGTTAGCTATTATTGTAGGCCAACTCCACTAAGTGGATATAATCTTCCCACTTTGTCGATTGTTGCATTACATACATTATTAATATGTCTTCCACTACTTGATTTACTCACTCAGTTTGTCCATTTGTTTGAGGGTGATATGCAGTACTTAATTGTATTTGAGTACCCAGTCCATTAAACAAAGCTTTCCAAAATGCAAATGTTTAAAATTTTCATCTTTATCAGATATTACCACTTTCGGTATTTCGTTCAACCTAGAAATTTATTTCATGTGTAACACCCTCCTCCCACATCTACCCAAGTAATCAACCAAACGAAGTAAACATGCGATGAGAGGCCACTATGATATGAGTCGACCTTCTAAGTTATGTTAAGGAAGTGGAACCGACGGAAACACACCATACATACCTTCAACATCAATAGTAGGACCATTAGGAACCATCCCAACCTTTCTGCCAACCAGCCCCTAGGACCCATTGATATTTTGGACCACTTGATCCCTGAATGTTCCCATGTTATAGGTTTGCCAATGTCTAGGAGGCTCTGAACGCTCTCATTAAAAGGCATGCTAGTGTCCAAGGACTATTTTTCTCAATTATGTGCCAATGTCGCCGAGATTTGAGCCACTTTTTCAGGCCTAGAGCCCAAGTCACTACCTAGAATTGAATGACACCATTAGAACAGTAAGATAACATGGAAATGACAATACAATTACAATTACTCTAACACGACTTTGATTGGACCCCTACTAGCCATGATAGGAATTTTGTCAAACATATCACAGATATGTAATCTATAGGTGTAAATAAAATATATGAGCATAGGGGTCTCATACTTAGCTGAGAATTGCTAAGAGGCATTGATGTCTCAACACATTAGCTGCCATTTCATCCATTAGGTCATAGCTACATTGTCCATTCATTTACAAGTAAAAACATGATGAGATCCATGCATAGCTACTGTCATAAAACATATACATAACCAACATAATAACAACAAAAATACTAAGGAAATCGTAGTCATATAATCCACATATCAACCAATATAATACTCATAGAAATACAAGGATAAATAACCTCATATTAATGATACAAAATCCAAATCCAGGGATGAGACTTCCATGTTCCACCTGACCATAAAATGGCTAAGCCAAATCTCTTTTCATTCATTCACCCTCGTGCCATATTCCAAGCATGAATGTGGGATCTCATAAAAAACATTAATCCATAACCATACAGGGCTTTTAGAGGCCAACCACCTCAACCCATCAAACAATGATTCCACCTAATGGTCGGACATCAAAAATCCATCATCATATTGGTCTCTATCCAAGCTTCCAGAGCTCTAGAGAATTTGTTCCAACCAAGGCTCTAAGACTAGTAACTCAACCCACAACTTATCCGGCTCCAGAGTGTTTGTCCAACCAAGGCTCCAAGACTAGTATCTTAACCTACCAAGGGATCTAGATCGTTTTTCCAACCAAGGCTCTAGGACTAGTAACTCAACTCAAGATGATATAGGGCTCCAGATCATTTTTCAAACCAAGGCTACATGAATTAGTAACTCAACCCAAACTAAGGAAACATGAGAACTAACCCAAAACAAAATAAGGAAATAAATCCACAATCACCATGACTATCTAAAAAATGGAAAGGCTAGGCAAATCCACTGTCAATCCCAACCATCCTCCATGCCAATGATAGATCATGACCAATAGACGACATGCATATGCCATGCATGCCAAAATTAGTGAGGAAACACAAATGCAACTTGATACCTGTAAGAAAAACTTGTTGTAGCTGCTGATCTCGATGTCCTCTTGCGCTTTCCTACTTTTCGTTTTCCTTGTTGTTCCAAAAAGCCAAGAATGCCACACTCTCGAAGATTTCTCCAAGAAACTCTAAGTATCCAAGAATGTGAGAGAGAGAGAATAATAAGAGAGCTCCAAAATTGAACTAACAAAAGTCTGTGTTCTGATCCTTATAAGTTTTTTTATGAATGAGACCTCTATTTTCTTAATTTTCCAATATTTTCTTTCATTTTCCTCCTCACTTGTAACATGTGACCTTTCACCTCCCTTTTCTCTTAATTTCCATTGTTTTCATAAATAAATGTGCAAAAAATGTCATTTTGCCTTTCCAAATCCTTAACCATTTCCTTTTCCAATTTCTTTAGCCATTAATAACGAAATGAACACCCACACTAGGATGTCTTGCCCAACATTAAGCTTGGAATAAGTGTCTCATCAACCGTGGTTATTATTTTACCTTTATTATCTTTTATTACATGGAATTTTCACCAACGCTGTTACAAAACCATCTCCCTTGGGGGAACACCATCCTCAGTGTTCAATAACACCTATAGCCACAAGACTACCTTAAGAAAAACATACTGTCGATGGAGCTTTATAACTTAGCTTGATGCAATATTTACAATGATCAACCTGCTGAGAAGTAAACCATCATGAAAACATAACAAACATAACATCATAATGACATGACACCCATATTGCTTATTGGAGATCTATAACATATCTCATGGCGGTATTTACATCCATATACATATGTACATGTACTTGAACATAAAAAAAACATGTACTCAAACATATACCAAGACATATACCAAAACACCATACCAAAACTATTTTTCCTCAACTAGCAAACAATGAAGGATACATAGCCTGCATCTGATCTATCATCTCACATGTAGCTTCATCGGTTCCAAAGTGCTTCCATTTCACCTTGACTTGCTCGATTTCTTGGTTCCGGAGCATGGACACCTTTTTCTACAATATACACTTAGGCTCCGGTTGAAATTCTCCATCTGGTTCCACCTGTAATATAGACTAGTCGATCACATGATCAACATCTTTAACATACTTCTTAAGCAATGACACATGGGAAGCATAATGGACTTTCATTATCGGAGGTAGTGCAAATCGATAGGCTACTCGCCTTATCCTCTCAACAATAATGAAGGGTTCACAAAACCGTGGTGCCAACTTGGCACATGATCTATTTTGTAAGGAGATCTTCTTCGCTTTGATGCGCAAGTACACATATTCCTCAAACTAGAACTCCTTGAACAACCTATTCTAATCTGCATAGCTCTTCTGCCTATCCCATGCTTGTGAAAATTCTGTAAACCAGAATTCCTATTGTAGTAACTGATTATATTACTCCTATTTGTTAAATTGATTTAAACAAATTATTTGCAGTGCCTACGACAAATATCATAATACATACATTACAACTTTCACTTGATTAAATTATATGGAAACAAGAGACTGAGCAAGAAAGAAAATACAACATAATTGACACCATTATTTTTGGAAAAATGTCCCCGGAAAAATCCAGTGAAGGAAAACCGATGAGAAGATTTGAGAGTTTTATTATTATACATGAGAAAATATGAGTAAAATTCTTGGATGCTCAACTAGCAATCTGATATAGAGAAAAACTGGAAAAAATGAATGGGAATTATTGATTTTCATCTAGTAGAGATAAATCAGTTGGGAATTATTGATTTTTATCTAGTGGAGATAGCTCAGTGGGGAGAGTGTCAAATTGAAAATTTGAAAGTTGTGTGTTCGATCCGCGCTCACTGCACCATAGGTCACACCCACTGTGTAACGCCTTCGGAGATGCGTAACGGTTGAGTGCCGGGCGACTAGGCACACGCACACGGGCGAGTGGTTGTGTGATGCGATGGAGGTCGTGCATGACCAAACGACGGAGTGAACGACTGGTCATGCGAGCGACGGAGAACTGTGCGACGAAGGTTATGCGACGATATGCCAGCTTGGTGATGAGAGACCAAGTGTTGTGCGTGCTTATACCCATGTGTGAGGAGCGTTTGCGATGGGGGTTGGCCGACCCATGATGGAAGGGTGTGGACAACTTTACAAGCGCCCGATCGATGCGAGTATGGGGTGTGTGGGCGGTTGGCTAGGCAGCCCACCCACACACAACGATGGCTATATATGTTGGACGATGGAGCGTTCAACTTAACCAACGAACTTTGCATAGTTCATACGCACTACGCCCTTGGAGGAGAGACACTTGTGCACAGTTTTGGAGGAGAGATGAGCGCATAGCTCATGCACTCTCCTTGGTGGAACACGCATAGTGAAAACGCTCATGGTGAGAGGTGAAGGTGATGGGAAAGACATGCCCAGGTTGATTGTGCGGTTGCGTTGTTGTGCCGAGACTTGCAGAGGGTGTATTGGTGGCTCGGGTGAGTGCCCGCCCATCGTGCAAGGCATGTACAAAGACTTGTTGGAGTGTTGGGTTGTGAACGGAGGTGTGCCTTGGTTGGAGGCGCCTGTGTGTGGCGACTTGGAGGTGTGCCCGAATTGGGCAAATGACATGACGGTGTGACGGGGTGAACGAAGGTTTGGTTAGTCGTGCACCGACCGTGCGGAGGTGCCAACGAGCTGGGCAACCAAGTTTGCCGAAGTTGTGAAAATTAGCTAAGTGTAAATTTGGGGTTTCCCAAGATTTAACTTGTGCATTGTAAAAATTAAGATTGTATAATATATTGATTCGGGTAGACTCATATTGCAGGGAGTTGCCCTTCCCTTTTTATACTATTGTGCATTTCTCTTGTATAATGTTGTTGATAATGAATGTGTATGGGTGTTCATTGGTATAAAGGCACATTAATAATACTTGGTAATGAAAAATAAACTGAGTATGGATGGTTAAGACATAGTCTACAATGGTAAGTATTAGTGAAAAGAAAATGGTTGGTAGTGCCGCACCTCGCCGGCATGGTTGAAAGACCACCGTAGGCTTGGGGGCGTGACAGTTGGTATCAGAGCTAGTGAAGCTTGCGGATGAAGTGCTGATCCCACCACACTATCGTGAGTTGATATCATAGCTCGGTTGGAGCTGGTTAGAGCAAGGTTGCTTGTGACAATGGAAGCAGGTACTTGCAGGTGAAGGAAGCTAGTTTCCCATAAAAGTGGAACAAGGGTCGGTTCATGGTTGCAGGGAACTTGGTGAAGCTGGTGAATGGTAATGGTTGGAACTGGGTGTCGTAGAGTTGGGCAGGTGGTACTATGTGCTTTTCATACGATTTGGGTACTTGTCAGATGGGCAAGTGGGACTGCGTGTGGGAAGGTATACATGGTTTGGGCGTCTGTGGACCAAACAAAGTATGAACCGTGGGAGACGAAGTACAAGGCATGGCAGGTTTGGAAGAATGTGGAGGGAAGCTCTTGCTTACCTTATACAGGTTGAAGCGGATGAAAGAGAAGAATCCCCAGATTTGAGAGAAGCTTGCAATCTTGGAAAAGAGTGTTGAAGATGAGCTTCTTCAACTTGGATGGACAATGGAGCAAGATGAAGTTGCAGATTGTGAAAACAAGGAAGAGGAAGCCATGATAGTTGA
Organism: Pinus taeda; assembly: GCA_000404065.3. Taxonomy (NCBI): domain Eukaryota; kingdom Viridiplantae; phylum Streptophyta; class Pinopsida; order Pinales; family Pinaceae; genus Pinus; species Pinus taeda. The sequence continues at coordinate 13,491 of APFE030914415.1, read as the reverse complement.
AGATGTTGCAGACATGACCATGATGGAGGATGAGCTTGAGATTGATCAGGTTGGACCAGGATCGTGCAGTTTGCAGACATGTATGGATGAGGGAATTCTCATACCTCGTGATGATGATGTAAGTACATTTGATGCATGTGTTTCATTTGAGCATTTGGTAGATGGACCATATGCATGGAAGAGCAAAGGCAATTTGCCGATGCTGGGGAGCATCTTACCATGGGTGTTTATGATGAGACCTTGTATGGAGAAGCAAGGATTGTTGATTATTGCAAAACTTGTTGGGGTTGTTTGTGACCTTATGGTAGAAGGTACAAAGGCCCGTGACAAGGGTGGAACATGATGATCGTTGTGGAGGAATGGGTCATATGTTAGTCACATTGGTTAAGTGCCCGACATGACTCATGGACAGATTGGAGGGCACACTCTTGGGTTGACTTCTCATGGCCGAGACCAAGAGAAAGTCTGGTGAAACCTTTGGTGGAGGAGCTATGATGGAGAGACTCATATGATGATGATATGGTTGGGTGATCGAGTTCACTAGACCGAAGATTGCAGACTTGGATGGGGATGACCGATTGATGTGATGGGTCTACTTGGTTGGACTACATGGCAACTTAGTCATGGACATCAGGTTGGAGACATGGAGCATGGCAGTCTTATGCAGGGACATTATGTGAGAGCACTTGTAGAGGTGTCACTTATGGGCATCCAATGAGGAGTGCCAAAGCAGGGATGTTGTGCAGATGGATTTGCTAGTGTGACATGGAGATGTTTTACTTATGATCCGATGGAGAGGTTGTGCACTCTGGTACTCACGGACTTGGATGGAGTTGTGAGCAAACTATGGGGCATTCTTCCTACATGGAGAGCTGAGGCATCTTGCAGAGACCTTTGGGCCGAGACTTGTATGATTGCTAAGATGTTGGATGGAGATGACTTATGGAGCTCATGATGACATGAGATTGTTATGAATTTTGGGGACTTCATATATGGTGGACTTGGAGGATCTTATGCATTGAGGAGCTGAGGTCAGGGACTTTGATGCAGGTGCATACCTTCAAGTACATGCATGGGACATGGCTTGGAAGAGCGACTTGATGTGGAGGGTCGATATGAGGAACTTTGGAGTGATGGAGTTACGATGATGATGATGCCTAGGTGACAACACTTGGGAATGGGTTGATCTGAGACTCAACTACTTTTGACACATGGGAGCTGATTTATCTATGATCATGGGCAGCACATGGATAGATGAGACATGTGTATACTTGTTTCTATGTCGGACTTGAGGGGATGACAAATTGCAGATGTGATGGAGGTAGCTTCATGGACATGGATGTGGCACACCGAGAGTTGGAGTTTGATGAGATGGTCTCTTCATATTGAGGAGGCACACATATGGATGATGTTGGGATTAACGTGGCTGAATTCATGTAGCACATTGACACCAAACATCATGGATGACATGTTGCAGATGAGATGAGGGCTACTTCATGGACCTGAGCATGGTTTACTTATATGGATGGATTCTTGATCGAGTTCAAGATGTGACATGGATGTTTTGAAAAATGCCTGATGGTGGCATGAAGATGTGCATTCTCATGGTTTGAGCGTGATGGTTGGACTGATCTCCTGACTAGTTCAAACATGGAGACTAGTAGTGTACAGAGATATGTTGACATCGTGTTGGAGTATCATGGCATCGGTTCACATGGGAACGGCACATGATGAGGTCGACATGATATGTTGCAGTGGGCATTTAGCTTGGGATGGAGGGGCCAACCTTCCACGATGGAGCAGCATGTGGAGATTGTGACATGATGGTTGATTGTCATGGATTGAGAGGACTTCCGATTGCTGAGATGAGATGTTGGCACATGGTTGTGGTGTGTTAACACTTGTTGACATATCATGGGTAGTTTGCACATGATGGAATTGATGTACATGATGGAGTTGACACATTGTTGCAGCGGACATGTAGCTTTATGTTGGAAGGATCAGCCTTCCATGGTGGAGAGCAACATGGAGAAATTGTAGCAGGTGGTCAATGATCATGGACATCTATGACATACTTGGTATGGACTATCTTGGTGACAGTTGGTCACTTAGATGAGAGATGGTGAAGATGAATCCTACATATGTTGCAGGGATGTTTGCCATATGTGGAGGAGTTGACATCATGGATTGATTCTTGGGGATGTTGTCAAGGACGACAATGACTTCAGGTGGAGGAGGATGTAAGGCCTCCGGGAATGAACGCAATGGGCGCCAGGCGAGACACTGTATATGGCAGGCGTGGGTGGACGACGAGCGCACGGGCGCACGACGGGCGCGCGCTATAGAGGAAATGCGACATTACATTGGACATCAAATGCGACGAAAGGCAAGCAAACGACACTTATGCGACTAAGTGTGGGAGCCTTATACGTCGACTGGAAGGAGGCTTTCATGATGGCAAGGCCGACATGCGATGAGGCATTTGGGGCGCATTATGGTGATTTTGGGGGTCAGCCAAGGGGATGCCACCCACACTCATAGCCCACGTTAGAAGCGTATAAAGGTGTGAGCGATGGAGCTCATTTACAACACAATAACTCGCATATCTCTTGGATCTTCGCACAAGGCAAGAGGAAGTGCGTAGAAAGGGAGGAGTGTGCATCTCTCATGCACACTACTTCGTGAAGCTGCAAACTTGTTACTTCTTGTAAACAGTCGAAGGTTGGCAAGGTGTGCTGGGGTTAGTTGCTGATTTTGTGTAGGACTTGGCAAGGGTGTTAGGTGGCTCGTGTGAGCACCGCCCTTCGTGCAAGAGGTGCACAAGATTGTTGTAAAGGCAGGTTTGCCTCTCCTTGTAAATTTGGCTAAGTGTGAGACTTGGTTCGGCAAGACACACTTGTATATTGTAACTGATATTCTCAATAAATTGTCGGGAAAACTCACATTACGGGGAGTTGCCCCTCCCCTTTATACTTGTTGCAATTGTTGATGTTCTTGTTATATAATTCCTATGGATAATGAATGAGTATGGGCTTCATTAAGTATAAAGGATAATTGCATGTTTACTTCGTTGCGAAACACAAGCTAAGTAACGAGAAGGTGAATTTAGGCGTAGTCCATGTGCACGAGTATTGTTAAAAAGAAAGTGTTTGGTGGTGCCGCACCTCACCGGCATAGTTGAAAGACCATCGTAGGCTTGGGGGCATGACAGGAGTGGTTGTGATTGTGACAAGTTCAGGAGTGGAGTGGTTGTGATTGTGACAAGTTTAGGAGTGGAGTGGTTGTGATTGTGAGAAGCTCAACAGTCGTGTTTTTCTATTTGTTTTGGTTTTTTAGGTTTAGTATTTATTCTAAAAGTGTTTTTTAGATTGAATTTGTTTTTTTTGGTAGGTAAGCACCCATGTAGGATTTGAACCAGTGACCTATTGCAAAAAGTGCCTTAACAGTGCACCCATTCAGCGTCAATCCAAAGCCCCATAGGCTTTTAGTTTGAATTTGTTACTCAAATACGATTAATAATTTTTTTCATATGGAAAAAAATTATTAAAATATTTATAATACACTTTAAGAAAAATATAATCTATTTTATTTAAATTATAAAAACTAAAATATTTTTAGATTAAACTTATAATAATAATTTATATATATAAGTATTATATATACAAAAATTATGTTATAAAGTCGTAAAATCTAGTTATTTGATTATATTTTTCAAAGATTTCAAAGCATTTAGCCATTCCATAGATAAGAAACTATAAGATATATTTTCTCAAAAGAAATAATTATTTTTTCTTAGTCCAATCACAATAGTAGAAAGGGAAATTTATTTGAAATCAATAATTTTTAATAAAATTGGAACGGGAAAAATTTAGATAGAAATTGAACATTATATTAAAAAAAAAAAATTAAAATATTTTAAAAATACATTTTTTAAAAATACATTTTACTTAAAATAATTAATAAATATAAAATAATAAATTTTAAAAATATAAAAATAATTGAAAAAATAAAAATCCTAAATATATAATTTTAGAAATCAAAGTTTCACAAATATATTTCACGTTTAAAAATCTATATCTAAAACAATTATAGAAATTTAAAAAACAAAAGATTTCATAAGAGATTTCCTAAACCATGAACATTACATATAGTTTTTTATAAGTGAAATATGAAACAGATGAGATATATTTTCATGAAAATGAAACTAAAATTATTTATGATTATGTTTTAAGCATATATTTATTCAATTAAAATATTTAAAAACTATTTTTTTATTATTAAATATGTATGTTTTTTAATTTATTATTTTTTATTAATAAAAAATATAAGTTACATTTAAGGTTTTTCTAATCGTGATTAGTCACTGAAACCAAATTAATGGCGGAAAAACATTTTTTGGTCCAAAGACATAGTAATAAATTGCTAAATTATTAGAGTACTATTGAGCAGACTATATAGTATAGACATGATAACTAGGACTAAACATGATTGCATATAGGACATGAAAGACTACACAAACCTACATAATCCTATAGTTATCCATCTAGAAGCAAATAGATAGATAGCATCATAACAACTCATGAGATGGACACAACCCTATTTCCACTTCAATCTCAATTTTTTTTTTCTATGTCCATTATAGATTTTTTTGTTTTTCCATGTTATTATTAATATTCTATCTTGAGTTACAAAGCATGAAAATTACACTTGTCTTGGCTTTTATTAAATCTTATCTTAAATTGTGTTTTCCCCTTGTCCATTCAATAACAATGATATGTGATTCGACGTTGGAAGTTCGACCAAATTTAGTCTTCAAATATCAAGTTCAATTTGTAAGAAAAGGGAATTACCTTCATGGCCTACTTTTACACAGCTTAACAAAGGTTCCATGGATATCTACACTCTACACTGATGCATACAATGACAATGCTAAGGTTCAACATACTATAATATTTGTTTCATTATTTTTCTTAATTAAATTGCAACTCTTATATGTTGGAAATGTAAAAATGTCATTATCAATATGGGATGTGTTGTCATTTACTGCCCACTCACTGCTTTGGAAATGATCAATGGTTCAATATGCATGAGAATAGTGAAGTTTAAGCCATTTTCTAGGCCAAAGAAGTTATAAGATCTTGATTAGATCCTCTCCAGTGCATAATGATTGGAAAAAGATTTTTGGTGGTATAAAGAAGTCTAAAAAAGGGTTCCCAGATCAAAAGTTAGAGCCTCTAGAAGATTTCCCCTGAAAAGCCAAGATGATTGAGCAAAATGGATAAGTGTGGAGAAAAAGTCGCAATAGGGACCCAGAAGCCTCATCGCATATCGTATATCGGTGTTCAGATGGGAATGGAGAAGTGATGGAATGAGAAACAATGATTTGTTGATTGCCGATATCACATATCGATAGTCGACGAGTCTAGGCAGAGAAGTTATCACAATCGGCCATCGACAAGATCGTTGGGGAACACAGCTAAGGATATCGACATATCACATTCCTGATCACCAATATCGCATCCCGCATCCCACAGATCCATCCATCCATCAGTTAAGGCATACTCCAAAATATTCAGGGAGGGGTGGGGGAGTGTGATTTGCGATTTATTATTGCACCACTAGAGGTGGGGACCCCCCTTCTCTTTCCTCCACATGGAACAATCCCACATCACAATAGTCCCATAATATAAAACTTCAAAGACTACGGGGACCGATTTGTGATTTTTGTGTAACATTGCATGGGGGCTAGAAAAACCATTTACAAAAGAAAACCACGACAAAACAATGGTCCGGTCACCAATTTCTCTCTCCTCCACTTGACATCGGAGATCGGCTATGACTAAAGTCTCACGGTTCACTCTTAACAATATTGAAAGTTCTCGTCACCGATGGTTGATATCGTAATGTCGTAGTTCTGTGATATCAGGGATCAGTGTATGAACGAGATTCTAGCCTAAAAGATCAGTAAGTTGCCGATCGTGCGATAAAGTGGTGCATCGTCGTAGGGTCGGGTGAGGGGGCTGAGAAAACTAAATATAAAGGGAAATAATGGAAAAACAGGGTCAGGTAGACCTTTTTCTCTCTCCTCTAAGGGGGGCCATGTGGCGGCATGTGATTAGTTCTCGAAGCTGACATGGTAGCTGATGTCAAGAATGATGTGGTAGTATGGATGTTAACGTGGCAGGTGGACACGTGTCACTAATTTTTGGTGTTTTCATGGGTCTTATGGGTGCCACATGTCACCACTCACAAGGTGACAAATGGTGGTGATGATGTCACATTGGGCTATTGGTGATCGTCGATCGATGATTGTGCAAGGTGAAAGTTCTTCCTACTGCAGATACACCTCTCCAGTTGTGATTGCAATTAGGAGAGAGGCCTCGAATGCGATATGTTATGTCTTGAAATTTTAATGGAATTCGCATCCGGGAAATTGGTTGATGCAGTGTAAGGAGAGATCAAAGGTATTTTCAAGTTATAAAGTAAGAGGTCCCCTGCATAGTTGTTGAGAGCCTTAGCTCTGAAGCATAAAGCCCTTGGTTCCAACCCCCCGTCATATGCAGAGCACTACAAAAGGGACCGTAATAAAGAGGAGCTAAGGGGGAAACCCAAAGGTGCCCTTTCACATGTTTGAAGAGGTAAATGCATGTGCCCCTTGAGACTTCCATCATTAAACTGATAGCTCCCCCCAGGCTAGATGAGGACACCGATCATGCTTAGAATCTTTTTATGGCGGAAATGATAGAGTTGGTCCTAAAGGTGGCTCTAGTATTGAATCGAGAGAGGGAGCATTCAAAACCAAATATGGGCACCCACTAGAAATAGCAATTCGTAACCTGTTCTCAAGCTTAGTGTTGAAGGTCTTAAAGACATAATGACAAGAGTTAGCTGAGTAGCATAGGAGAATTTTCTATGAACTAAATGTGACCATGAAACTGAAGTGATTACCCAGATGGGGCGTTGCGATTTTGCATTAATGTCTCACCTGTTCTGCAATTTTGTGATTGTGCTTTCCTCTGGGAGGCCATTACTATTATATAATATCCTTAAATTCAAGTGGATTTTACAGGTTTTACCTGTCACTCACCTATTATATCCCATGGTCCAACTGAAAAAGCTAATTTGGAGAAGTATAAATAAACCTCCATGGAAGGCCTAAGGAGGAGAGATGAGATATTGATATTATAGTTGATTACATCCCTGATCAAGTCTAATGAAATCCTTGTGCCTCTTACACTCCGAAGTCATAGGAAACCTTTTTTTCCTTCTTTGAGGAGTCCATCATCTTTGTATGACATCCTAGTGCACCTTTATGGAGGATGACTACTGAGGCCTAGGCAGGACGGATTAGGTGGATAGTTTCGCTTGGAGTTGGAGGAAGACTCAAGTTGTAGTTTTCCAATTTCCATTTAGCTTACAACAATAAAGAAGTGTTGTTTTGTTCTTGATATTTATTGTCTTTATGCATTAATCTATGTTATGATTTTCTTATGAATCTAATGTTAATGCCTATTTTCTTACATTATTATATGATTTAACACTGATATCATGAACATGATTTCTATTACTCCTATTGTATATGCTTTTCTTGGATAAGTTACAGGTTCTAAAGGCACTCGAAGGAGTAGAGGGTTTGGACCCTGCGAGATCAACCTCAAATGTAGGACCTTCGAGTAATACCTCTTCTTCCTACTTTAGTAGTTTAAGCATTTATATTATTTGTCTATGTGTTTCTTTATGTTGTATGCCCTCAGCTCTGTTGGGGTTTTCAATCCAAGAACCTAGTGTGTTTCCACCCATAACAACATGTGTCTAAATGTGTTCTTCATGACCTCCTCCTAGAATCGCAAAGAGAGTTCCTCACTTTGAACATGCTATCTACTCTTGTTGATCAACAACTCCAGGAACTTGTACAATCGCAACCCACTAATCTTAGTGTGCAAATAGTCAAATAATTTTCAAGCAAAGTTTCTACACTATTGTACTTGTGGAACTCATGTTTCCCCATACACAACATTTATGGATTCATCTCTTTAAATTCTTTAAGAGCTGGGTCCTTCATTTGAAGGTACCACAACTTATCCTAACAAAAGCAAACTTGAAAAGAGGTCAAAAGCAGCAACAACATTATAATGACTCGAGGGAGAGTCAATGGATTGTGGTCGAGGCATGTTGGGTACTTCATTTTTTAAGGAATATAAGTTGTGGAGGACATTTTGGAAGAAGTTGATAGAAGCAGAGCACTAGAAAATCAAAGCGGAAGTGGAATACTTGTTTTGCGATTTGCGTAGTGGAAAATAAGGGTGTGCACCAAAGAAGCTGGAGTTGATTTTGATATGGCCAAATAGAAAACAAGGTAACAGCCCCAGGTATTGTAAAACCATGGATCAAGAAAGTGAGGGACTAGAGACTAGGTCATATTGCAAGCTTAGAGAATGTTTTATAGTTTGGAATGCACTGCAAAGTCTTGATTTTTTTGTAATTTTTGGAATTTGAGTTGTATCAGAAAAAGACTGCTTATGGGTAGATGTGAATATGTAATGACCTGTTTTGATACTTATTTTAAATTTTAATGTATGTGTGCACGTCTGTAATGTGCTACAAGATGTAATGGAGATATGTTATTATAATTGGGTTCTGATGTTTTAATAATAAAAGGAGAATGGAAGTTCTACTACCTATTTATGTATTTTCCATGCCCCTTTAAAATTATTTGCATATGGTTACTTTCTATTAAATGTATAAGCTAAATAACTATGAATGAATGTACAAATGGTTGTGCAAGCTATTAAGATAGCTAAATCTAGATCCCTTACACCTTTTTATGGTTCTGGCTCACCTGAGTTGAGACGGTCCTTTGATTCAAGGGAGTAAAAATTCCAACGAAGTGCTAGACTATGTGGAAACCTTTGCTGGAACCCTAGGTCAAATCCGGGGTTAAAGTTCAATTAAACCGTCCAACCAGAAAATAAGATTGGAAAATATTACAATAATAATTTTCATACATTTATTAATATTAGAATATTTAATAAATATTTATGTAGACCTTCATAAAATTTAGCAAAAAAATTGTTATGTTGAGGCAAGTCCTTTTTCACACAATCAAGAGGGTAGCATACACCAATTTGTTGTCAAGTTTGGTTGTGACATTAAAGTGAAATTGTTATTTTGATTAGTATTATTATTAAAAAATTAATAATTACACTTATTATTTATTATGTGCTTTACATTTATAAATATGTTAATATCATATCTCCTCCCAACCGCACACACTCATTCATATTAAGTTTTCCTTAATATCTTCCCTCACCCCCACATATTGTGTTTTCCCTAATATTTCCCCCTATCCCCACACCCTCTACCATATTAAGATTTCCATAATACCTCCCTACACCCTCACCCTCATAATTAATATCTCTCCCCACCTCCACTCTCATTATGAGAGTGATGGTGGAGGAAGATTATGAGAATGAGGATGGGGGAGATATTAGGGAAAAATTAATATATCCCAACTTTTAATTATATGAAAAAAGATATGGCAAGAAAAATCACTAGTGAATATAACATGATAGAAATTTATAATGAGTTGAATTAGGAGATTGGGTTATAAAACTATTTATATATAAGTTTAACTATTTTAGAATTAATTAACTATTATATTGATAGGAGAAACATTAATTTTGTGAGTAATTTCCTCCATATTTTCCCTTATTATGAGAGAAAATGTGGGGTTAGGTATAGGGAAAACTAATGAGAGTGGGGATGGGATTAAAGAGAGATAATTAGGAAATCAATTTCATAGTTTTCTCTAATATTTCCACCACCCGCCCTTAGTATGGGATTATAACTATGGACATGAAGAAAAATATTAGTAAAAACTTAATATAATTTTACTTTTAATTTTATGAAATAAAATATGGTAAACTTAAATCGCTAATAAATATAGTATACAATACATTGTTAACAAACTAAATTAGTTGATTGAGTTTGAAAATTAGTTATAATTATTTTAATTATTTTAAAATAATATTATATTGCTAAAATCATGATTATTTTTATGAATGTTCATTGAATAAGTATTTTGAATACTAATACGAAATTGAGGGAGTAAGAAAAGAGATACTAAAATAAGGAAACACACTAATTAATCATTTATCATCTTAATGGGATTTTTATATTTCTTTTTCTAAGTAAATATTTATGACATTTTCTTCCTTTTTGGAATGCTTATAATAAAATACTTTATCAAGTTTTTATATTTCTTCTTCTAAGCGATTATTCATGATATTTGTTTTCTTTTATTGGAATGTTTATAATAAAGATTTAAGAGGTATCATATTTGAATTAGCTATTTTAGATTTCTTTATTGCAAAAAGTTTTGGACTGATAATAATTAAATGTTTGGAAATGTTTTTTCATACTTCAAAGCATTTAAAGAAGGACATGATTGTAAATAATTTATTAGCATCAATCAACTCACGAAAGTAAATATGCAATAAGTAAGATTAAAATTTAAAAAAAGAGAATGAAAAAAATTAAAAAATCATCTAAACTAACCCCAATTAAAAATAAAGATCTACATATATAAATGGGTATATCAAGATAAGTTACATATTAAAATTATCTACCATTCAATTTCAAATAAAATAACACTTAATTAATCCAAATGAAAATTACACACTTCTCTTGTGGTGAGTATTTGATTCTATATATGAGAATCATACTAGATGTTATGATAACGTACATAATTTTACTGGGGTATAGAGTTTTTATTGAATGCTATTTAACTTGAGACTGTATTTAGTTTTGAAATAAGATCTAAAATCTAAAACAATAAAATGTATACCAAGGATGGAAATATGCCCTTATAAATTACCCCATCACGATTTGAAATCATATGATTTTTTTAAATAGTTTTGATATATTTTAATTTCAATAAAATTTACTTTGTAGAATTTAATATTTGGTTTATATGTGATATTAAGGTTAGATATTACAATCAAGAATATATCATTTTTTTTTTGGATAATATTAAATCTAAAATTACTAGTTTATATAATTATCATATATCGAAAACTTGAAAGAATGATTAAAAAAAAAAAAAAATTGAAAACACATGACAGGGCGATTTCAAAAATTTCATTTAAAAATATCTTGAAAGCATATGATAACTCACCTCAGTTTAAATGATAATTGAAAGGTTGGTTTAAGGAATGGTAATTAAAATTTGGTTTTAAGATTTTAATAGGATTCCAGAGTAAAAAGCTAGTTAATGGTACAAAAAAGCCTAACACTGGACTTGTCATCTCACGAATGGGTTGAGTGACTAAATAGTCATTCTTGGTGAATGAATCATGATAGGAATCCACAGTTGATAGAAGGTTCTGCACAAGAAGAGGAAATTCAAAGCTTGTTTTCCATAGTCTAAAAACTAGAGGGAAGGGTAGTAAGAGATTGATTTGATTACTCATGGACACGGTAATTCTTTGTTTCCTTAATTTGTTTGTGGGACGTTTATGTAACCGGGAAAAAAAATTGATGTTCAATGTACAAGTTAAGCATGGATGTTAGCTCTTTATTTCTTTCTCAAACACTATGATGTAAAGTTTCTTTCCTTATGGAGCGCTCCATAAATGTATTGTATCATGTAGTATTGTATGCATCAATGTACTATGTAATGTCGTTGTATGCTTGCAACTTGTTGTGCTATAGAAAAGTGTTGTGTGTGTGCAAATTTTTGTGTTATTTGTCTATGGGTTCATGCTAATTAAAATAGAAATTTGTGGCTGAGGTTGAAGGGCAAAGTTGATCAACAAATAATACACTTTCAGAGTGAGTTGGAATTCATGTCGATATTTCCTTTAATTATTTTTAAATTCATTCAGTTTCCCTTTTTTATGAGTTGGAGTTTTATATACAAGAGCTAGAGTAGCACTTCCAATGGTTTTGTAGTAATGAATAAGGAGTTTCCAACTCTCTTGCAACCACCAATTTCCCTAGTTTCAACTCCAAAAGAAAGAGTCCTAGGAAGCAAGTTTAGTATTCTTTGTCGATGGCCATGTTCTTCTTATAGGCAAAGGTAAATCTCTGTATAGGTTTAGTCATTTGTTTTACAGCGAGGAAAACATATATCATATATAAATTGCCTAACCTATTTATTTTCTACGGTTTAAACAATTCAAACTTAAATGAACTTAGTATAAGTTCAAAATTGAATAGAGAGATGCTACCACCTACCCATTGATGGCATCCATATCCTTGATAGGAACTTAGCATTATCATAAGGTCTTGTCCATTCCCTTATAGTTGGTCCTTCACATTGTTACACATAGCCCTAGCCCCTTGTTTATTGAGATCCAAATTATGCATACTTGAGTAATCCATAACACCCCAAATAATCAGATGCTTGAGAGCAAGATCATGATGCTTATGATTGTTTGAGTCTTTAGAGAGTCATATGATCCATATCAATCGAGAAATTACAACCGTTAAGTTAACGATTCCCAAGCCTCTATGGGAGCACCACCTATATTATATAGAGAGCCTGTATAGAGGTTATTTATTTCAGTAAATTCTTGGATTTGAAGTGAAGGTTGAAGAAATTGAACCAAAATCAGGAATTTGAATTCCAATTTCTTAAAAATTCAAATCTCCAACAATTTGTGTTGGATGTTATGGTATTTGACTCACTTAATGAGCTAGAACATGTTTTTTAAGATTTAACCTGAAAAGAGTGACCTCTTTTCTATTTTTCTTAATTTTTTTCCTCGAAATCTATGTCCATGTATATTTGATTCATTATATGTCTATGGTATAATACTGTCTGGCTCTAGTGGGCTTTCCATGAAACTTTATCCCTAATAATTTTTCTATTTTTGTATTATGAATGAAAACAAAAAGACAATATGGTATCTACTACTCTTATAATGAAAAACACTTAAAGCTTACTAGAGGCATTTTTGTAAAGGTGTGCGACTAGAGTATGGGATTCTTTATCCACATGGACCAAGATTCAGTTGACTGTAAACACGTTGCCTAATTTATTTATTTCATTTACCGTGGAGAAGAGGTTAGACTCAATCACCACTTTCGCATATCTAAGAGATGAAAAGTAGTTTTAGTGATGAATTGGTGTATTTATTTAATTTGACCTAGGATGGTGAACCATCAAGACTCACATTTCAACAATCTTTTAAGCAGTATATTATGAGAGGGGTAGACTAGGCATAAAGGTGGTAAGATAGATTACCTTGCATATATAAAAAAGAAAATCCTAAGAAGAAAGGTGGTAAGCTAGATTACCCTGCATATACCAAAAATAAAAACCTAGAAAGCACTTTGTAAAAAGAATACAAAAGCATCAATGGACATGCATATTAAAAGCTAATATTGATAAATATGTTGAAACCTAATATTAATGACCAATAATTATGTGAACTTATTTTTTACGAAATAGATTAAGTATAATTATACCAAAAGACATGTTTATCT
>APFE030914414.1:0-38878 GCA_000404065.3 Pinus taeda | reverse complement strand
GGATTTTTGTCGTTTCAATTTCGATATTGGAAATAAAACGACGTGTCCTTGATCGCTTTTTACTTTTCAGGTCAAAGACACTAACTATGAAAATATCCTTGGTCGCAAGATCAAGCGGTTCTCCTAGGTATTATTTTATACTTTTTCGGGCTTAGGAGACACAAATTTACGAAAAAGTTCAACCTGGAGTCTTCTAAGTTTTTCAGACTCTCTAAATATGAAAAACGCCGAGTTTCTCCTATATTGGACAAGTTAAAATTTCACAGTAAAGGACCTGTTCTATTACAAACAGGAACGGACCACTCCTTCTTAGGGTTCACATCAAAAACTAAGTTGGACTCATCCGAAGGATGAGCTTACAAACAAGCATATGTTATCCTCCTCAAGCTTGTAAAAAATAAAGAGGTACTTGCCAGAAATTGTGGGGGGAAAATGAGAAGAATGGGCCTATTTGATATCCTTTTGTCTCAAGAAAAACCTTACTACCACTCTTGAACACGACACTTATTCATTCACCTGGGTTGGGAAATCCTTTACCTCACATTTGACCAAAATCACTTGACATTTTTAGCCGGGTTATGGGAGTCGACTTTGAGTCATTTATCACCAAACCATCTGTTGTGTCGTTATGTGTTCAAGAGGTCTGAAAACAAAACATTCAACCGCAAAATACCTATCATTCATCATATCATCATTGAGTCAGTCCTTGCAACAACATTTCTTCAACTTGAACTATGATTTCGTGTTGTGGGCCTTGCCTGCGACGGGTCGCTTTCTATCGACATCAGCACATTATCTAGAGAATTGACTTAGAAATCGTCAGTGCCTTGAAGTCTGCATGCATCAATGGCAGGTTCTTCGCCTTCGACGTCAGTTTTCATCATTGACTTGCGATCGAAGGATTCCATGAAATGTTCGACATCGACTCATTCATTCACATCTCATGGATTGTGCTGGGTACTTTGAGAACCATTGACTACTGGTGGCCTCTCTCACACTTGTGAACAGTTTGCATCATTGACTGGTAATCAAGTGGTTTCTACCATGTTCGACATCGACTCATTTATTCACATGGCTAGAATCGTACCAATTCGGGAAGTAGAGATGAAGACCCTGGATCTAGTTTCCACCATCCAGGCTGCGAGGAGTTTTGCATTCATTATGTGAGACCAATCATAAACAGATGGCTACGCCCATACTGTGTCTACACGAGTCTATAATTATGATGTATTATGAAATCATTCCTGTATCAGAGTAGTTAGTCTGTTAGTTAAAGTTTTGGATCTGAGTATGGGAATGCCTACCTCAGCGATGATATGATCTTATACATGTATTTTGTGTTGAAAATTGCAGGTTCTGACCGGGCTCTCCACAAGACGATCCTCGAAATGATAAAGTACTTCACCCTTCCTATATGATATAACACCCTTATCTATTACAGGCTTCGTACTTTAGGGGGGCAATCTGTTACACTGAAATTTGTCACCATGACTATCTGTAGTTAATATGGCTCCATCAATAGTCATATTATCCTCCTTGTCAAGCCTCATACCTCTGCTCTTCATGTCAAACTTCAAAAAGAGAGAAAGTCACTTAAAAACATGTTTATCTCTGGGTACGCAGGTTCTCTCTACCTTGCCTTCGTGTACGCACTCCAAACACACTGTACCTGCGTACTTGTACGCTCTGTAAGCCAAAGGATGGGTGCGTACCCCTGTAAAGGTCAAAAGGCGCGAGTTTCATTAAAAAGTTACTTGTGGTCACTTCTAGAGCTTTCTAGAAGAGTTTTTGACGTGTATTGAGCGCCTCCAGATGGTTCATGCATCCCTATGATAGAGGAACTTATCCCATCAAGAGAGGAGCTACCCCATCCAAAGAGGGAGTATCCCATTGATGTTGGAACTGAATAACTTCCTCTAGAATACTATAAATACAGGCCTTGGGCCAAAGGAGGGGAGGTTGAAAGCTGAACATTCTAAAGGGTAAATGCTGCTGGAATTAGGACTCCCATTGTTGACTTGTGAGGAGATATCACTATCCTTCCTTGTTGCCATATTGGGAGTGGGTGAGCTTGTCAAAGTAGAGGAAATCTCTTGTTGGACCCTGGGAGGAGCTTGCACAACACCAAGGCTCAGTTGTAATGGTTCCTTTTTTGTTTCCTTAATACAAATAAGTCCATTCTTCTCAATGATTTGTTGTTAATGAATTATTTCATGTACTCCTTGGTCTATATGATGAATATGCTTTGTTTTTATGAAATATTCAGGTGTTATGTAATCGTTTGTCTTGTTAGTGTATGCAGGTCTTAAAGTGAAGGAGGAGCTCATCTGGATCAGCAAGGCTGGACTGCTACAACAAGCGTTGGACCTAAGGTAAGATCGGAACACACTTGATCTCTCATAGAATAATGTGTGTTTAGAGAAGGATTGCTCTTGTTTGGTTTGTTTGTCACTAGAGAGTCTTAGACTCCTAGGGAGGTTAGGTTTGTCCGCAAAAATAACTCTTTCCGCATGACAAGTATGAAGAAAGATTCCATTTCATTTACAAAAGGGCTAGGTGCACACTTGACCCTGAGTCCTTGAAGCTGGTCTTGCTTAGAGGAGTAAGGGAGGATCTTCTGGATACCTTACATATGATATCAGGAGGAGATATCTACCAATTACCCTATAAGGATATTAAGACTATCTTTAGAAACCATTCTGGGGCAACCAGGAAAAAGGGTAGGGGTAGTCAACCTATGGCCAGTACATCATCCTCCAACTCATCCATCAAGGGTGAAACTGGAAATATGCTAGAAGATTTCAAAAGTGATATTCTACAAACCCTTGACTTGCAATTGGACACCATGAACATCAAAAGGAAGCAAGAGGAAGTAGAGAGATCCTTGGCCATCTTTTGTCCTAGATGCACCAGGAGGCATCCTAGGAATGAATTTCCATTGAACTGTATTAAGGTTTTCTCAGCCTGTGAAGAAAACCACTCCATAGACAAGTGGCCTTCTTTAGTTGGACTCAAATTTGTATATCAAGGATCTGAAGGGGTCATTGATCAGCCTTGCTACATCAACCAAAGGAGGCCTCCTAGGCCTAGACCATACTAGCAGGGTATGCAACGGTCATCCCATGCATATTACAACCCCAACCAAACCACAGCTATACCTTCTTGGGGAACCCCTACTCATCCTTCCTGGTCTACACCCCCTCCTTGGTCCTATGCATCTCAGTATCAATCCCAGCCAGCTAGCCATTCATTTCAACCTTATGTTCAGCCACAACCTCATTGGAATACAACACTCCAGCGGTGGAGGCCCCAATTCAACAATGTTCCAGCCTTATTGCCTCCACCACTTACCCAACCACAACTCCTGCACTCTGCTCCACCTAAACAACCCTAGATGCCTACCCAGCCAAATCCGAACATAAAAAATAGGTAGGCTCAACAAGTCTACAGTGGAGAGACATCATACCCAGCTTATGTTGTAGAAATCCAGGAGATCAACCTAAGATCTGGAGGAATTCTCCTTGATAACCAACCTCCCTCTCCACATAGGGAGGTTAAGGAAGAAAGAGAGGAAAGAAACCTTAAAATAAATCCACCCTTTCCTGAGAGATTAACCCAACCACTTCAGCCTACCCTAGAAGAAACCGAACTTCTGGGAGAATTGAAAAATATATGTTTAAAGATCCTCCTTCTCTAGGCAATCAAAGATGTTCCCATTTACAATAAGTTGATTAAGTAGAAGTGCTTCAAGCATCCAGGAAGAAGAAAAAGGGATGCCCCTACAATTAATTTCATTGGACAGTTGTCTGACTTAATGCTGGGGCAGGTAATATGTCCAAAATATTTGGACCTTAGAACCCCTAGGGTCTCTTGCCAGATAAATAGTGATAATAGGCAAGACCTTCACTTCTACTTGTGCATATAGCATTGTCACCTCCAAGTTTGTATGAACCCCGAGTTGATAAGTAAATCCGGTAGCCCTGGGAGTTGCAGCATTCTTGTTGCAATACGTAGGCTCATCAGCGACTGAGGCGTATCATACTCAATATGATCTCTAAATGCTCATGGTAATCCATTGATAAATGTCTGAAATTTTTCCTTCTCATCCTTAAGATATGGTACATGCCTCAATAACTCTAGGAACTTAGTCACGTACTCCTCATCTGTCATCGATCCCATCTTTAGCTCATAGAATTCCTTGGATTTTCTATCATAGTACCTCTCTTACAAGTACTTCTTCCTCAAAAGTATATTGAATTCATGCCAACTCAACAATTTTTCCCTAATTTCTCTAACCTCCTTCACATCTTCCCACCAGATGTCTTCTTTCCCTTTGAGGCTGAAGATAAATATTTTGGCCTTCATATTCTCTATGTATTCATGCAACTCAAATAATTTATTCATCCCAAGTAGCCACATCTCTACATCGTCAGACTTCTTCAAATCTCCATCAAAGGTAGGTGGCTTTAATTTCTTGAACTCATTTGGAAAATATCCCCTGTCACTCTTCTTGTACAGATGATAATGATGACGATCATATTTCCTGTTAGAACCAGAACTAGAATAGAAAATGTGTCCATCACCTCTCCTATCCAGACTATCAAAGAGCTTTCCATCTCAGATCGTGTCATCCATATTTGAGCTGTGGCCACCATGAGATCTGCAATGATATACCGTTAAGGAACTGGAACCAACAAAACAAAACCATTATGACCTTCTACACATGTTACAAAACCTTAAGGAATCAACTAACCGTTCCAGGTGACCAACCCTTGAGACAACTTGACATTTCATTGATATGGACCATCATTCGCTCCCATGACAAGACATGCATGCAAACGAGGCCTTACAGTGGCTCCCACAACAAGGAATTCCAATGACTGTGGACTTTTTTAGCCAGATATGAGCCAATGACCCCAGATTTTGTGCCACATTTCAGGGTCAGGACTCAGGCCACTGCCCATAACTTCATTAAACTTTTAGAAATGACAAATAACAATGGAATAAGGCTATTGATGTGATCATTGGTACAAGTGATTGATCTGACCCCTACTAGCCATATAGGCATTTCGTCAAACACTTCACAAATATGTAATCTATAGGTCGTAATAACAGATCTGAGCATAGGGGTCTCATACTTATCTGAGATTCGTAAAGAAGCATTGTCATTCTATCACAATAGCTACATTATCATCTATTAGGTCATATATTCAGTGTACATCCATTTGCAAATCAAAACATGATGATCTCCATACATCAAGTCTATCATAAAACATACTCATAACCAGCATATAACTAACAGAAATAACAAGGGTATAACAAACATAAGAATCACATATGAACTAGTATATTTACACATGAAAAACCAAGGAGAAAGAGCTCCTATTAATGAATTTGTAAGCCAATAAGGTTTGGGACTTCCATGAACCACCTAACCATAGATTTTCTTAACCAAATATTTCTTTCAGCCAATCATCCCCGTGCCATATTCCAAGCATGAATGTGGGACTCACAAAAAAGCAATCCAAGTTTCCTCAAGATTTACAACAATCCTCATCGGATCACTAAGCCCTAAACAAGTATGGATGCCACCGAATTTCTCCACTAACACCGTGAGGAATTTGTCTTCCTCCTAGCCTCTAGGCTTTACCGTATATCCTACCATTCACCGATCGAGGATTCCTAGGCCCAATCAAGGGCACATGCCTCTAGGATTTACCATATATCCTGCCATTCACCTGTCGAGGATTCCTAGGCCCACCGACGTACACAAAATATAGATTTAGCGCAATCCTTCCTTCTCTGGTCCAAAGATTCCTAGGCCTTGTGTTCTTCTTTAGAGACCACCTCACTCAGTTTCAAAACCATCTAACAATCCAACTTAACTAAATTAATGAGAACCCATCACAACATGGCTATCCAAAAATTTGGAAGGAAAAGCTAAAAATCACTGTCACACCTGGAAAAACCCATGCTAATGGCAACAATATAACCAAATACACACATGCATGTACCATGCATGCTAAATATAGCAAGAAAATCGCACATGCATATCGATACCTGTAAGTAATCTCGATGTATCTACTTGATCGCGCTTTTATTTTCTTAATCTTTACGTCCCTTTGCCTTCTTTGTCCTTCCTTTGCTTTCCTTGAACCAATGCAAGAGTGCTCCAAGAATTCTCTAAGTGTCCAAGCATGAGAGAGAGAGAATAGAGAGAGCTCCAAAAATGAATTGAAAAAAGGTACCAATTGATCCTCAGAAGCCTTTTTACTAATGAGGCCATTATTTTCTTCAATTTTCCATTATTTTCCTTCATTTTCCTCCTCACATGCAACCTATGACCTTTCACCTTCCTTTTCTCCTAATTTCCATTATTTTCATATATAAAAGGAAAATTAATTCCAATTTTCCTTTCTAAAGCCTTTTCCTTTGCCTTTGTCAATTTCCTTAGCTATATAAACCAAATTAACACACACACTAGGATGTTTTTTCAACCACTCAACTTGGAATACATGTCCCATGACATTAGTTATTATTTTTCCTATATTAACTTTATTACATGTAATTTTGACTAGGGATGTTACAGAACCCTCCACCTTGGGAGAACAACATCCTCAGTGTTCAATTACACCTACAACCAAAAATACTATTAAAAAGAAAAACATATTGCCCATGGAGCTTTATAAATTAGCTTGATGCAATATTACAATGATCAACTTGCTGAGAAGAAAACCAACATGAAAACATAACAACATGACAACCATAATGACATGATACCCATACCACTTATTGGAGCTTTACAACACAACTCATGTTGGTATTTACATCCATACATATGTATAGCTAACAAAACATCACACCAAAGCATATACCAAAAACATTCGCTCAACCAACAAATAGAGAAGGATACATAGCCCACATTTGATCCACCATCTCCCATGTAGCTTCACCAGGCCCAAAGTGCTTCCACTGCACTTTAACATGCTCAATTTCTTGGTTCTGGAGCATGAGCATCTTTTTCTGCAATATACAGTGAGGTTCTGTTTGGAATTCTCCATCTAGCTCCACCTGTAATACAGACCAGTCAATCAAATGATAAAAATCTTTAACATACTTCTTAAGTCGTGACACATGGAAAGCATCATGGAATTTCGTAGTCAAAGGCAGTGCAAGTCAATAGGCTATTGGTCAAATCCTTGAAAAGTACACAAAACTGAGGTGCTAGCTTGGCACATGATCCAATCCTCAAGGAGTTATTGTTTAGCTTAATGTGAAAGTACACATGTTCCCCAACCTGAAACTCCTTTAAAAGCAACCTATTCTGATCTGCATAACTTTTTGTCTGTTCCGTGTTGCCTTTAGATTAGTCTTTATAACCTACATTTCCTATTCCATCTTTGCCAACATGTTCGGTTCTATCAGTACAATGTTCACTGTATTACTCCAACTGATGTGAGTAATAAAACTCCGCCTATACAGTACCTCAAATAGACACATCTTGAGTGACTCCTTATACCCATTTTTATAAGAAAACTCAACTAGTGGAAGATATTCCTCCCATCGCCTCTGCTGATGCATCACATACATCCTCAACATGTCCTCCAATATCCTGTTGACCCTCTATGTTTGTCCATCTATCTGGGATGATAAGTTGTGCTAAAGGTCAAATTTGTCCCCAAACCTATAAACAACTCATTCCAAAATTTGGAAGTGAACTTAGCATCCCTTTCTAACACAATATTCCTTTGAACACCATGCAACCTCAATACATCTCTAATGAAGACCTGTGCTACATCATTATTTGAATAAGTAGACTTCACTGGAATGAAATGTACTACCTTTTTCAACCTGTACAACACAACCTTGATGGAATCATGTTGTGTAGTTGTCCTCAGAAAACTTGTGATGAACTCCATGGAAATGACCTCCCACTTCCACTCTGGAATCTGAATCGACTGTAGTAATCCACTTGGATGCTTTCATTCTGCTTTCACCTGTTGATAATCCAAACATTTAGCCACAAACACTGCCACTTCTTTCTTCATATTTGGAAATTGATAAAACTTCTTCACTGTTGTCAATGTCTTCTGGTATCCTTGGTGTCATGAATACGGTTTTGCATGGAAATATTGCAAGATAGTCTTCTTGAGCTAACTGTCATTTGAAACATATATCCTGTCCCTAAATCAGATCAAGCCATTTGTTGTAAGATGATAGTCCACATCTTGACCACCTGTACCTTGTTGTAACCGATGCATAAGCTCTATGTACCTATCATCCTGTTGTCCTACCTGTAAAATCCAATATTGTAAGTCTGTGCCTTAGGAGCTCATAGTTTCTACATGTTTTACATGTATTCTCTTGCTAAGAGCATTTGTAACCTTGTTCTCTTTCCTCTTGATGTACTTGATCTCAAAGTTGAACTCACTAATCGTGGCCAACCATATAGCCTTCCTGGCATTCAGATTTGATTGGCCAAACAAGTATCTCAATCCACTATGATCGATCATCAATACAAACCTCATGCCATGAAGATAATGTCTCCACATCTTCATTGCATGGACGATCACTGCCAACTCAAGATCATGTGTCAGATAGTTTTCTTCGTGCTCATTCAATTACCATGACTCATATAACACTACTTGTCCTTCCTGCATCAAGTCTCCACCAAGTCCTCCCTTGTAACCATTTTTACACACCATAAAGTCTTTCTCCAAATCTGCAATCTTTAGCACTGGCGAATTTTTCAACAACTACTTCAATTTCTTAAAACTGGCTGCACATTCCTCTGTCCATTCAAATTTCTTACCCTACCTTTACAGCGATGTAATAGTATATACAATGTGAGAAACTTTCCCTCCTATAATAACCTGCTAGCCCCATAAATGATCTTACCTCATCGACATTTCTAGGAGCTTCCCACTCCATGATAGCCCTTATCTTCTCTGGATCCACTGCTATTTCTTCCTTGGAAACAATCTATCCTAATTAATGTATGTTTGTTTGAAAGAAACTGCATTTTCTAATATTTGCATCCAACTGATGTTATCTCAGTAAGCTCAACATTGCTGCTAAGTGCTCGTCATGAGGCCCTGTTCTTCTTGGCTTCCATTAACCTTTATCTTTGTCTCTCCCTTTCCAACCTTGTTGATATTTTGTCTTGCGCTTTGATTGCTCATAATAATGTTTCAATTTCCTTATGACCTCTTCAAGTGACCGAGGCTCATCATACTCAATCCAATCTCTAAATTCTAATGGTAATCCACTAACAAATATCTAAAAATTTTCCTTCTCATCCTTAATATACGGTACATATATAAATAACTCCAGGAACTTAGTCATGTACTCCTCATTTGTCATCGATCATATCTTTATCTCATAGAATTCCTTAGATTTTTGTTGTAGTACCTCTCTGACAAGTACTTCTTCCTGAAAAGTCTCTTGAATTCATTCCAACTCAACTCTTTAATCCTAATGTCTCTAACCTGCTTCACATATTCCCACTAGATGTCTTCTTTCCCTTTGAGGCTGAAGATAGTTATTATGGCCTTCATATTCTTTGTGTATTCATGCAACTCAAATAATTTATTCATCCCAAGTGGCCATGCCTCTGCACCCTCTATATTCTTCAAATCTCCATCAAAGGTAGGTGGCTTCACTTTCTTGAACTTGTTTATAAGATATCCCCTGTCATTCCTCCTGTACTGATGATACTGATCATGATCATAGTGCCTGTCAGAACTAGAACTGGAATAGAACCCGTGTCCATAACGTCTCCTATTTGGAGTATCCAAGGGCTTGCCATCTTATATGGTGTCATCCCTATCCGACCTGTTCCCACCATGATATCTACTACCATATACCCCATTAGTCTTGTCCTCCTACCTATGGCTAATCCGAAGCAATCCCTATCTCTGCAATTTTGAAAAACTATGAAGGATTGCTGCATTGAATTCTATTTGTTTCACCTATTCTTGCATAATTCTTTCATTATCTGCTTTGCAACTTCTTATTTATGCCTTCAAACTTCTCAATGCGTCTGCTGAGTTAGAAGAGTGCCCAACACCATGCTGATAATTTGATCCATACAAAGAGTCTTGTGAACTGTAGTCTACCATCTTTCTAGTCATCTTTGATATTATTCCTGAAAGCATACCATGTTAGATTAAACCAAAACATAACATAATCAACATAATTTTGTATATTTTAGGGGAGGATATCTCATCTGCAAGAGCAACCAGATTAACACAATACATGTATAATCATAATCATCTCAATACATAAACATCATTTCAACCATCAATTAGTTACCATGGATGACCATAACAACCACATACCATGATCTCATGCACAACTATAACCATTTCAATGTATGGATAACAACATATACACATTGACATGCATAACCAATGCATAACCGACATACACTCATGATGACCACAACCAAAAAAAACACCATAAACTTTCACATGGTGACACAATTGCAACCATGACCACCACCATGCATACACAACAAAAACATAAACCACAAGCATAAGGAACACATATGCAACTAATATGTATGCATGTCCAACACACACTTCCCATCTAGTCCAAGGGGTGAACCATGCTCTGATACCACTCTATAACACCCTCCTCCCACATTTACCCAAGTTAACCAATCCACTGGGGTAAACATGTGGCAAGAGGCTACTATGATGTGATTCAACTCCCCATGTATAGTCAAGGAAGTAGAACCAACAAAATGAAACTATTCTGATCTTCTACACATGTTATAGAACCTTCAAGAGCCAACCAACCCTTCCAGGTGACCAACCCCTAAAACAACTTGACATTTCATTAATATGGACCCTTAGCTACTCCCATGAAAAGTCATGCATGTGACTGAGGCCTTCCAGTAGCTCCCACAACAAAGGAAACCATTGAATGTAGAATTTTTCAACCAATTCTTAGCCAACAACCCTAGATTCTATGCCACTTTTTCAACGCCAAGACTCAGGCCGCTTCCCAAAATTTCATGAAACTTTCAAAAATGATAAATAACAAGGGAATAAGGCTACTAATGCAATAATTGGTATAAGTAATAGAATTGAACCTTACTAGCCATATAGGAATTTTGTTAAACATGTCACAAATATGTACTTCACAAGTCATAACAACATATCTTAGTATAACGGTTTCATACTTATCTAAGATTCGTAAAGAAACATTGTTGCTCTATCAAAATAGCTGCATTATCATTTATTACGTCATATATTATTTTTACATTCATTTGTAAGTCAAAATATGATGAGAGCCATACATCAAGTCTATCATAAAACATACTCATAACCAACATATAACCAGCAAAAATAATAAGGATATAACAAGCATAAGAATCACATATGAACCAATATATTTACACATGAACTACCAAGGAGAAATATCTCCTATTAATGTATGCATAAGCCAACTAGGTCTGGGACTTCCAAGAACCACCCAACCATAGATTGCTTGAACCAAATATTTATTTCAGTCATTCCCCCCGTGCCATATTCCAAGCATGAATGTGGGACTCACAAAAATACCAGTCGAAGTTTCCTCATGCTTTACCGCAATCCCCATCGGATCACTAGGACCTAAACAAACATGGATGCCACCAGATTTCTCCACTTACACTGTGAGAAATTTATCTGCCTCCTAGTCTGTAGGATTTACCGTATATCCTGCCATTCACCAGTCAAGGATTCCTAGTCCTAATCGAGACTCTACCCTATAGGCTTTACCGTATATCCCACCATTCACCATTTGAGGATTCCTAGGCCTGATCGAGATCACACACGTCTACGATTTACCATATATCTCTCCATTCACCGATCGAGGATTCTTAGGCCCACCGAGGTACAAAAATTTTGGCTTTACCGCAATCCCACCTTCTCTGGTCTAGCCTTTTGTTATTCTTCAGATACCACGTCACTTAGTTTAGAAACCATCCAGGAATTCATCTTTACCAAATAAAAGAGAACCCATCACACCATTGCTATCCGGAAATGGAAAGGCAAGGCTGAAAATGGATCCATCTTCATTCAATGTCCTGAAGATGGATCTCCATTGGGATTCGAAACGTCGACAAATCAAACTATACTGTGGAGAATCTGAATCATCCTTCTATAAAGGTTGAAAATCACTGTCACACCTTGCAAAACCCATGCCAATGACAACAAGAGAACAAAATACTCACATGCATGTACCATGCATGCCAAATCTAGCAAGGAAATTAGACATGCATATCAATACCTCCAAGAAATACCATTGTAGCTACTTCATCATGCTCTTCCTTGCTTGATCTTTGCTTCCCTTTTCCTTCTTTGTCCTTCCTTTGCTTTCCTTGATCCAATGAAAGAGTGCTCCAAGAATGATCCAAGTGTCCAAGAGTGAGAGAGAGGAATAGGGAGAGCTCCAAAACTAAACTAACAAAAGGTACAGACTGGTCCTCAAAAGCCTTTTTATTAATGAAGCCTCTATTTTCTTCAATTTTCCATTATTTTCCTTCATTTTCCTCCTCACATGCAACATGTAACCTTTCACCTTCCTTTTCTCCTAATTTCCATTATGTTCATAAATAAAATGAAAATTACTTTCACTTTTCCTTTCCAGAGCCTTTTCCTTTTCCTTTGCCAATTTCCTTAGCCATAATAAACCAAATGAACACCCACACTAGGATGTTTTTCCCAACACTTAGCTTGGAATACATGTCCCATGACCTTGGTTATTATTTTTCCTTTGTTAATAGTATTACATGGAATATTGACCAAGGTTGTTACAAAACCCTACTCCTTGGAGGAAAACCATCCTTTGTGTTCAATGACACCTACAACCAATAAATTTGTTGAAAAGAAAAACATACTACACGTGGAGCTTTATAACTTAGCTCGATGCAATATTTCATTGATCAACCCGCTAAGAATCAAACCAACATGACAATATAAAACCATAATGAAATGATGTCCATATCGCTTATTGGAGCTTTATAACACATCTCATGGTGGTATTTACATCCATATAAATGTGTACATATACCAAAACATCATACCAAATCATATACTAAAAACATTTGCTCAACCAACAAATAGAGAAGGATACATAGCCCGCATTTGTCCTCCATCTCCCATGTACCTTCATCGGGCCCAAAGTGCTTCCAATGCACTTTAACCTACTCGATTGCTTGGTTCCAACTGGAATTATCCATCTGGATCCACCTACAATACAGACCATTCAATCACATGATCAACATACTTCTTATGAAATGATACATGGAAAACATCATGGACTTTCACTGTTGGTGGAAGTGCAAGTTGATAGGTTACTGGTCCAATCCTTTCAAGAATATTGAAAGGTCCACAAAGCCGAGGTGCCGATTTGGCAAATGATCTAATCATCAAGGAGTTGTTCTTCGGCTTGAAGCACAAGTACACTTGTTCCCCAACCTGAAACTCCTTAAGCAACCTGTTTCGACCTGCATAATTTTTTTGTATGTCCTATGTTGCCTTTAGATTCTTCTTGAAAACCTACATTTCTTGTTCCATCTCTGCCAACATGTCTAGTACTATCAATACCTTGTTCACTGGATCATCCCAAATGATGGGAGTATTACAACTTCGCCCATATAGTGCCTCAAACAGACTCATCCTTAGTGATTCATGATACCCATTGTTATAAGTAAACTCAACCAACATAAGGTACTCATCCCATCTCCTATGTTGATGCATCACTTACATACTTAACATGTCCTCCAATATCTTGTTGACCCTTTCTGTCTGTCCATTTGTCTACGAATTATAAGTTGTGCTGAAGGCAAACTCTGTCCCCAAACCTGTAAACAACTCCTTCCAAAAATTTGAAGTGAACTTAGCATCCCTGTCTGACAAAATCTTTCTTGGAACACCATGCAACCTCATACATCTCTAATGAAGACCTATTCTACATAAATAGATGAATAAGTAGACTTAACTGGAATGAAATGTGGTACCTTTGTCAACCTCTCCACCACAACCATGATGGAATCATGTTGTCTAGATGTCCTTGACAAAACTGTGATGATATTGAAATGAGCTCCCACTTCCACTCTGGAATTGGAATCGGTTATAGTAATCTACCTACGTAGTTGGCTTTCCTAGTGTCCTTTCCCTCAACCAAACCCCATTGCTTCCATAAAATTCACAATCTTGTCCTTCAAGCCTCCTTGAGCTACGCATTGCACAGTCTTAGAGCTCAAGCTCTCCCCTTAATTTTTGGAACTGCGCAATGCATAGTCACTGATGCCACTGATGCCCTCTTCCCAGTCTGTCACTTGGTCCCAGGTTCATTTGATGGATCAGAATGCATCATCTTATACTAGGGTTTTTCTAGATTGATGGTGTATCATCATGAGTAAATTACAGGAACAAGTACATTATCATGTCATGTAAAGTTTATGGAGAAGGATATGAAGGGGGGAATCATGCCTAAAGACTCTTTTGTAGCTAAACTTACAAGTTGATCAATCGAGAGAAAGCAAAGGGACACAAGTTTTCAACTACCATCCAAGACTAAAGATCATTGAAGATTCTGCATCACCAAGCCATGCGGAGGTGAAGAGAAATCATATCCAAGAAGACATATAGAACTTAGTAGCAATAGTGACTTGACATTACCACATCATCAAGCAATCCATGTCAGCAGTTTCATGTCATGTTATTTCATGAGTGGTCATATGCCACATCAATATTGTGGACCATATATATTGTATTTAAATTTATTGTAAAGTGGAAGTTAAACTGACACACATGGGATGTAAAGAGTCATGTAAGTTGAAAATTCATAGGAAGTAAAACAGTCATGAGGGTAGTAAAAGATTCACCCTTGGTTATATATACTCCCTCATTGTATGAGCAAAGGAATTTTCACCTTGGCTCCTCCCACAAGCCATTAGAGAGATCAGCTAGTTCTTTGAGGAGAAAGGAGTTGCTCCAATGTCCCACTATTGCGGCTAGTGATGTACATTGTAAACATGTGTCTTGGAACTTTTAACTAATAACAGAAGCCTTCAAGGCTAGCATCTTCTTCATGCATGGACTATGAATGTTTATAAGACTATTATGTGGATATTTGTATTTCGTGTTTGCTTTCACATGTGCTAATATAGTTGAACTATTTTGATTATTTTGGTGCTTATCTTATTTAGAATGTGCTGTAATGGTTTTTATATTTGTCCCATCCTTGTGGACTATTTAGCGGGATACTAGACAAATCCTTCTTCATTTATTGGTTGTAATGACCATCACATCCATTGTGGACTATTCTATTGCATGTTAGATGGATCTTTCTGGTTTAGGCATGTCTCTTCTTGGGTGGTGCTATTACCTCTCACTTAGAGGCTCACTTTTCTCCCCGCCCCTGCTATAGAAGGACCTTGACACAATTGCAACTGAAAACTCGCCAGGCACACCCCCTTGATTTTCAAAGACACCATTGCATCCCTCTCTCGTGCTGAAAACTAGAACAAAGGAAAATCTTTAAGGATTTAGAAACCGAGCCTTTATATCAAATGGGAATCCTACACCAAACGATGTGAGATCTAATTGAGATTTCATACCGGGGAGATCCCTTAAATGTTGGTGGGTCCAGCACCATCAACATTTCTCTGATCTCTCTAATGCCAAGATGAGTGAATTACAGGAACAAGTACAATATCATGTCATGGAAAGATGATGGATAAGGATGGAAGCATGGCTAAAGACTCTCTTGTAGGCGAACATACAAGTTGATCAATCGAGAGAAAGCAAAGGGACACAAGTTTGCAACTACCATCCAAGACTAAAGATCATTGAATATTCTGCATCACCAAGACATGCAAAGGTGAAGAGAAAGCATATCTAAGAAGACGTCCAAAATGATCAGAAATAGTGACTTGTCATTTCCACATCATCAAGCAGTTCATGTTAGTATTGTCATGTCATGGCATGTCATGAGTGGTCATATGCCACATCACTATTATGGACCTTGTATATTGTATTCAAATGTATTGTAAAGTGGAAGTCCAAAGGACACACATGGGATGTAAAGAGTCGTGTAAGTTGAAAAGTCATAGGAAGTCAAACAATCACGAGGGTAGTCAAAGAGTCATCCTTAATTATATATAGTCCCTCGTTGTATGAGAAAAGGACTTTTCACCTTGGCTCCTCTCGCAAGGCATTAGAGAGATCAACTAGTTCTTTGAGGAGAAAGGAGTGGTTCCAATGTCCCACTATTTTGGCTAGTGATGTACATTGTAAACATCCGCCTTGGAAATTTTACTTAATAACATAAGCCTTCAAGGCTAGCACGTTCTTCATGCATGGACTAAGAATGTTTGTAAGACTATTCTACAAATGTTTGTATTTCATGTTTGCTTTCACATGTGCTAACATAATTGAGCTATTTTAGTTATTTTAGTGCATATATTATTGAGAATGTGTTGTAATAGTTGTTATTGTTGTCCCATCCTTGTGGACTATTCCATGAGATAGTAAATGAATCCTTCTTCATTTATTGGTTGTAATGACCATCGCATCCGCTATGGACTATTCCGCTAGATGTTAGACAAATACTTCTGGTTCATGTGTGTCTTCTTGGGTGGTCTTATTACCTCCCACTTAGAGGCTCACCCTTCTCCCCCCTCTACAGTGGAAGAACCTTGACAAATTTGCAACTGAACACTCACCAGGCACACCCCCTTGCTTTTCGAAGACACCATTGCATCTCTCTCTCATGCTAACAGCTAGAGCCAAGCAAAATATTTAAGGATTTGGAAACTGGGCCTTTATACTGGATGGGACTCCTACACCAAATGATGTGAGTTATAATTGGGAATTCCTACGGGGGAGGTCCCTTGAATGTTGGTGGGTCCAACAACATCAACATTTATGGGAAATTCAACTGCTCAGTTTTGATCCTAGAGACAATGCAAATATCTAGCCACAAAATCTGCCACTTCCTTCTTCATATTCGGCCATTGATAAAACTTATTCACTGTTGTCAATGTCTTTTGGTACCTTGGGTGTCTTGAATACAATTTTGCATGAAAATCCTGCAAGATAGTCTTCTTGAGCTCATTGTCATTCGACACATATATCTTATCCCTAAATCGAACCAAACCATTTGATATAAGATGATAGTCCACATCCTAACCACCTGTACCCTACTATAACCAGTGCATAAGCTCCATGTACCTATCATCCTGCTATCCTACTTGTAAAATAAAATCATGTAAGTTTGTCCCTTAGGAGCTCATAGGTGTTATATGTTTTACCTGTATCCTTCTGCTAAGAGAATCTGCAACCTTGTTCTCTTTCCCCTTGATGTACCTTATCACAAAGTCAAACCCATTGATCGTGTTTGACCATCTACCTTTCCAAACATTCAAATTCAGTTGGTCAAACAAGTATCTCAATCCACTATGAGCACTCATCAATACAAACCTCCTGCCAAGAAGATAATGTCTCTACATCTTCAATGCATGGATGATCGCTGCCAACTCAAGATCACGTGTGAGATAATTATGCTCATCCTCATTCATTTTTCGTGACTCATAGCACACTACTTTTCCTTTATATATCATGACTCCACCAAGTCCTCCCCTGTAATAATTTGTACACACCACAAACTCTTTGTCTGAATCTGCAATCTTCAACACTAGAGAATTTGTCAACAACTACTTCAATTTCTCAAAATTGGTTGCACATTCCTCTATCCATTTAAATTTCTTACCTTGCCTCTGTAGTGACGTAATATGATAGGAAATGTGAAAGTTGTCCTTGATGAACCTCCTATAATAACCTTCTAGCCCAATAAATGATCTTACCTCATCCACATTCATAGGAGCTTCCCACTCCATGATAACCCTTATCTTCTTTGGATCCACTGTTATGCCTTCCTTGGAAACACCATGTCCCAAATAATACACCTTTGTTTGAAAGAAACTAAATTTTCTAAGCATGGCATACAAATAATCCTCTCTTAGTAATCTCAACACTGCTGCTAATTGCTCAACATGAACTTCCTCATTTTTAGAATATATCAATATGCCATCAATGAATACAATAACAAACTTGTCCATATAAGGATGTAATACACTATTATTCAAGAACATAAACATAGTTGGGGGATTAGTCAAACCAAATGGAACTACCACAAACTCATAATGCCCATTCTTGGTCCTGAAAGTTGTCTTGTAAATATCCTCTTCCTTGATTCGTACCTGATGATATCTGGATCTCAGATTGATCTTTGAGAACACTGTTGCTCCCTTCAACTGATCAAACAAGTCATCAATCCTCAGAAACTGATACCTGTTCTTGATGATTACCTTGTTCAACTTCCTACAATCAATGAAAAATATGAGAGTACCATCCTTCTTCTTCACAAACAATACCGGTGCACCCCACGGTGATACACTTGGGCTAATGTATCCTTTGTCAAGCATTTCATTCAACTGCAACTTCAGCTCTACTAAATCTAGAGTGTTCATCTTGTATGGTGGCTTTGATGCTGGTGTTTCCCCTAGTACCAACTCAATGGAAAAGTCCACTTATCTGTGAGGTGACAACTCTGAAATCTTAGTAGGAAATACATCCCGAAACTATTTCAAGATTAGGGACCTACTCAATACCTTTGCGTCCACATCATCCTAAAATTTATCACTAGAAATATGAACTGCAAATAACACACACCTTTTTATGCGACTGCACTTTTCCTACATAGTTGTCACCATTATAACTGATGTTGCCTTCTTCTTACTCTGCAAGATCCTCTATTCTCCATTTCCATCCAAGCACTCAATGGCCTTGTCATAACAATCCACTTTGGTCCTATGAAGATACAACTAGTCCATACCCAACAACATAGTGTATGATTCCAATGATAGTACATTCAAATGTGCTGATGTAGGCATACCATTCAACTCAAATGCACAATATATTACCAAGTGATGCACTCTCTTCTTACCCAATAATACTCCTCATCTTTCGTCGATCCCATATTTAGCTCATATAATTCCTTGGCTTTTCTATCATAGTAATTATCTGAAAATTACTTCTTCCTGAAAAGTCTCTTGAATTCATGCCAACTCAACTCTTCTATCTTGATGTCTCTAACCCACTTCACGTCTTCCCACCAGATGTCTTCTTTCCCTTTGAGGCTGAAGATAGATATTCTGACCTTCATATTCTCTGTGTATTCATACAAATCAAACAATTTCTTAATCCCAAGTAGCCATGCCTCTGCATGCTCTATCTTCTTCAAATCTCCATCAAAGGTAGGTGGCTTCACTTTCCTAAAACCATCTGGAAAATATCCCCTCTCACTCCTCTTGTACGGGTGATAACAATCACGATCATAGTGCCTGTCAGAACCAAAACTAGAATAGAACCTATGTCCATCACCTCTCATATCTGGAGTATCCAAGATCCTGCCATCTTGGATCATGTCATCCCTATACGACCTATGCCCACCATGAGATCTATTTCCATATGCCCCATTAGTCTTGTCCTCCTTCCCATGGTTGATTTGAAGCGGTCCTTGTCTCTACAATTCTGAGAAACTATGAAGGATTACTGCATTGAATTCTGCTTGATTCTCTTATGGATGCATGATTCTGTCATTATCTGCCTTGCAACTTCTTATTTTTTCCTTCAAACTTCTCATTGTGTCTGCTAAGTTAGAAGCATTCCCAACACGAAAATGCTCATCTAATCCATAGGGAGAGTCTCGTGAACTGTAGTCTACCATCTTGCTATTGTTCTTTGATATTCTTCTTGCAAGCATACCATGTCATCTTAAGCCAAAACATAGCATAATCAACATACCTTAGTATAGTTCAGGGGAGGATATCTCGTCTGCAAGATCAAACAGATTAGCACAATACATGTATAGTCATAATTATATTAATACATAAACATCATTTCAACCATCAGTTAATGACCATGCATGACCATACCAACCGCATACCATGATCTCATGCACGACAACTATAACCATGTCAATGTATGCATAACAACATATAAACATTGACATGCATAACTGACATACACTCATGATGACCACATCGAATAACAATACCATCGACTTTCACATGGTGACCCAACTGCAACCATGACCACCACCATGCATACACAACAAATACATAAACCACAATAATAAGGAACACATATGCAACTGATATGTATGCATGTCCAACACACACTACCCATCCAATGCAAGGGGTGAACCATGCTCTGATAACACTCTGCAACACCCTCCTCCCACATTTACCCAAGGTAACCGATCCACTGGGGAAAACATGTGATGAGAGGCTACTGTGGTGTGATTGAACTACCCATGTACAGTTAAGGAAGTGGAGCCGACAAAAAAAATCATTATGACCTTCTACACATGTTATAGAACCTTCAGGAGCCAACCAACACTTCCAGGTGACCAACCCTTGAGACAACTTGGAATTTCACTGATTTGAACCCTCAGTCGCTCCCATGACAAGCCAAGCATGTGACTGAGTCCTTACAGTTGCTCCCACAACAAGGCATGCCAATGATTCTGGACTTTTTCAACCAGTTCTGAGCTAGCAACCCCAGATTTTGTGCCACATTTTTAGGGCTAGGATTCGGGCTACTCCCAAAATTTCATGAAACTTTCCGAAATGATAAATAACATGGGAATAAGGTTACTAATGAAATAATTAGTACAAGTAATTGATCTGAACCTACTATCCATATAGGCATTTCGTCAAACATGTCACAAATATGTAATCTACAGGTCATAACAACAGTACTGAGCATAAGGGTCTCATACTTATCTAAGATTAGTAAAGAAGCATTGTTGATCTATCAAAATAGCTGCATTATCATCTATTAGGTCATATATTCATTTTACATTCATTTGTGAATCAAAACATGATGAGATCCATACATCAAGTCTATCATAAAACATACTCCTAGCGAGCATATAACCAAAAAAAATAACAAGGATATAACAACCATAAGAATCATATATGAACCAATATGTTTACACATGAAATACCAAGGAGAAAGAGCTCCTATCAATGAATGCATAGGCCAACCAAGTCCAAGACTTCCATAAACCACCCAACCATAGATTGATTGACCCAAATCTTTCTTTCAACCAATCAACCCCATGCCATATTCCAAGCATGAATGTGGGAATCACAAAAAACCAATCCAATTTTCCTCAGGCTTTACCACAATCCCCATTGGATGACTAGGACCTAAACAAGCATGGATGCCACTAGATTTCTCCACCTACACCATGAGGAATTTTTCAGCCTCCTAGTCTCTATTATTTATCATATATCCTTCCATTCACTGGTCGAGGAGGCCTAATCTAGACTCCACCCTCCAGGCTTTACCATATATCCCACCCTTCATCGGTCAAGGTTTTCTAGACCTGATCGAGGGCACACACCTCTAGGCTTTATCATATATCCCATCATTCACTTGTTGAGGATTTCTAGGCCCACATAGGTACACAAAATCTGACTTTACTACCATCCCACCTTCTCAAGTATAGGGATTCCTAGGCCTTGTGTTTTTCTTCAGAGACCACATCACTTAGTTTCAAAACAATTCGACAATTCAACTTTACCAAATAAAAGATAACCCATCACACCATGGTTATCTAGAAATGGCAAGGAAAGGCTAAAAATCACTATCGCACCTGGAAAAACTCATGCAAATGACAACAAGAGAACCAAATACTCACATGCATGTACCATGCATGCCAAATCTAGTAAGTAAATTGTACATGCATATAAATACCTACAAGTAATCCCGTTGTAGTTGCTTAATCCTGCTCTTCCTTGTTTGATCTTTCCTTCCCTTTTCCTTCTCTTTCCTTCATTTTATTTCCTTGATGCAATGCAAGAGTGCTCTAAGAATGGTCTACGTGTCCAAGAGTGAGTGAGAGAGAGAGAATAGAGAGATCTCCAAAATTGAACTGACAAAAGGTACCAACTGAACCTCAAAATCCCTTTTATTAATGAGGCCTCTATTTTCTTCATTTTCCCATTATTTTACTTTATTTTCATCTTCATATGCAACCTGTGACATTTCACCTTCATTTTCTCCTAATTTCCTTTATTTTCATAAATAAAATGCCAATTAATGCCACTTTGTTTTTCCAAAGCCTTTGCCTTTGCCTTTGCCAATTTACTTAGCCATAATAAACCAAATGAACACCCACACTAGGATTTTTTTTCCCAACATTCAGATTGGAATACTTGTCCCATGACCTTGGTTATTATTTAGCCTTTATTAACTTTATTTCATGGAATTTTGACTAGGGCTATTACATGGAATAAAGATGAGACAGTCTCCAAGTTTGTATAATTCAAGGCACTGGTTGAGAAAGAAACGGAAAAGAAAGTGAAGGATCTTAAGAGTGATAATGGAGGTTATTATGTGTCGAATGAATTAAAATATTTATGTGGTAAAGAAGGCATTCGAGGAGAGTTGACAACACCCCACAAACCACATTAGAATGGGGTGGATTAGAGAAAGAATTGTAGCATTGTGGGAGCAGCAAGGGTGATGTTGCATGACCAAGGACTACCTCTTCATTTGTGGGAACAGACATGCAACACAATTATCTACTTACAAAACCAGATTCCTCATGAGATTCCTTGTATGATTACACTATAGGAGGATTTCTCAGGGATACAGCTAGATATGTCACACTTCAAGATTTTTGGAGCCTCTGTTTACTGCCATGTCTCCCAATAATCAAGGAAGAAACTTGAGCTGACAACAGAATTGGGGGTATTTGTGGGTTACGGATAAAATCCCCACAACTACCACGTGTACTTTCCATCCCTCGAAGTGACAGTTGCGTGAAGAGATGTAAAGTTTGATGAGGAGAAAGCGATGTGGTGCTCTCTTGAGAGGGGGTTTCATATACCACCAGAAGAGGAGATTTTAGTTCCAAAGGAGGAGTGCCAAGAATTTGTTGAGTAGCCACAAGTAAAGGATCAAAGAGTGGATACATCCACTCAAGTAGATCCATCTAGAGAAGGTAGGAAGAGGACAAGGGAAGTTGATAGACTTGTGCAAGATACAAGGGAGAATGTGGGAGCTCCTTCAAATTTACACAAACAGAGAAGGTCACATGAATGGTACAATGACTACATGGATCTAATGACTGAGCTTGTAGAGGCTGAGCCATCCTCTTTCGAGGAAGTAGTTGAGATACTTATATGGGTTGATGAAATGGTGGAGGAATACGAATCCATTTTAAAGAACAGTGTTTTGGAAGTGGTCCCAAGACCAACGGATAAATCAGTAGTGGGATTGAGATGCATCTTCAAGGTGAAGAAGGAAACAAACTAAAGCATAGAGAAGTATAAGGCCATATTTTTGACCAAGGGGTACTCTCAAGTTGAGGGAATTGACTATGAGGAGACCTTTTCTCCTATAGCAAGGTACCCATCCATCAGATCAATTCTTGCACTGACTGCACAGATGGGGTTAAAGATCCTCCAGATTGATGTAAAAATAATGGTTCTCAATGGATTTATTGAGGAGTATGTTTACATTGAGAAACCAAAAGGTTTTGCTACATTTGATTGAGAGTCTCAAGTGTGAAGACTCAAGTGAGCATTGTACGGTCTCAAACAAGCACCCCATGATTAGTACACCAAGATCGATAGTTATCTCACCAATAGTGAAGAAGATAAAAACCTCTATCATATCTTAGTAGAAAGTAAATTGCTTATTATTTTCTTATATGTTTATGATTTGATTTTAACTGGTGATGAGAAATTTATTAGATCTTGCAAGGAGGACCTTGCAAGGGAATTTGAAATGAGGGAGATGGGTCTCATGCATTACTTCCTCAGGTTGGAAGTATGGCAAGACGATGGGGAACTGTTTGGCTCTCAAGCAAAGTATGCAAATGAGATACTACAAAAGTTATGCATTGAGAGTTGCAAACCCATGGAGACACCTCTAGCGACCAACTTGAGGAAGGAGGATGCCACTTCATGTGAGGAAGTGATGTTACATTTACCGGTAGCTAGTGGGTTCACTGATGTATCTTGTGAACACACGACCATATATGTGCTATGTAGTCAACCAGCTGAGCCAAGCTATGGTTAGGCCAACCAAATTATTTCAGAAGGCAACTATTGGCCGGATAAATCATTCTTGCAGACAAGGCCGATCTCCCTAGTATCAAAAGATATCTAGCAACAAGCAGACAAGCAAATCTATCTTTCTCTAAACATATTGTAATTCATTAATAAAAACTATAGAGGTGTTTAGACCCTACCTTAAGTCCAACGCTAGTTTGTAGCAGTCATCCTTCAACCGTACAAAAGAGTTTCCTTTTGAGAACCTGCAAACACAAACAAGCAAACATCAAATAACACCTGCATAGCTAATATCATAAATCATGTTCATTATGGTGATCAAGGAATCCATAAAATAAACCATAAAACATAGTTTATTGAGAAAAAGAAACTTATTTGAATTAACTTTGAAGTAGAAGAACCTTACAACCTGTTAGCTCTTGCTGCAGCAGGTATGCATTTTTCATGATTGGCATTTCACAGGCCAAATATGTCGTACTGTGCTTGCCGCAATGCTCCATATTTGCTCAAATAGTCTCCAAAAGAAGAAGGCTACTTCAAGTTCATTCAATTGCCTTCAAATTTTGTAACATTATCCCGATATCGCTACTTTAGTTAAAGGGATGTCCAAACAGTCTAATCTTGGTCTCCCTAGGTTTAAATTTCATGTTTTAGAATATAGAGATTATAAGTCTGTCCAAACAGTTTAATCTTGGCAGATTCTTAGATAGGTAGAGAAACAGAAGAGCCCAACAGCTTAATCTGGGCTCTGGAAGAAATAAGGGTAGTATGTAGATAGGAAAGCATCAAAAGAAAAATGTATGATGGGTTTGCAAGTCTAAGTGCACCCACAAACAAAAGAAGAAAAAATGCTAGGCAAGTAGGTTGGGTAGGTAGTTCTGAGGCTGTTGAATTGCTGACCAGTTCCAAGTTTTCAGGTATCATATCATGCAGAACATAATCAGCAAAGATTTGTAAGCAAAAAGGCTCAAATGAGGTATAACTAACTCCCCTTCTCTGTTTTCCCCAATCATTAACTAACATTCCCAAAAGAGGAAAGATCTGCTTGACACCTCTTAAGTTCATCATCTTCATAACACTGGCTTGAGTAAAGATCTGCTTTACTCAAAGTTGTTCCATATATTCTCCCGAAGTATGGTCCCACCCCCTTGTAACAGCCTAAGCTCTCCTGAACTTAGCGCTTTCTTACCATCTCCATATTAAACACTAACATTATTATTTAGCTCCCTATTCTTCCTGTCCCCTTATTAATATTAAGTAAAATTCCCCTATGTAATATCCCTCCCCCTGGTTGAAAAATAACCATAGCAGTTCCCGGGAATTGTTCAGTTTATCAGAAACTAAGCAAGAACCCCGACCTCCGAACCACCTCCCAGATACTATGGACTCCTTCCAAAGTATAAAATTCCCCCGAGGTAGTCGGACCCCTTCCGAAACCTCAAAAGCCCTTCACACCCACTTACCTTACTTTTTCTCCTCAAAGCCGTTTTCGCATCGCAACCTCGCACTCTCAAATTCATGCAAAACATTGCCCATCCATCCCCCGCCGATGCGATATCGTGAAATCAGTGATCGGCGATCACAAACGCCAAGTGTCCAATCTATTCACCTCTCCGTCTCCGCCGATGCGATACCGCGATATCACATATCGGCAGTCGCAAGTGCCAAACGCCCAACCCAATGATCCCCCTCTTTCCCCGCCGACGCGATATCGCGATATCGCATCGGAGTCTCTTCACCACAGTCCATCCAGTATCTCACCACGTCGTGCTGTACCAGGGACCCACATCTGACGTCATCCGCCGTACAGCAGCTAGAAAAGCCGAAAAAAGCTTCGCGCAGGGAGAAAAATCGCACTTCGGAGCTCCAGATCAAGAAACAGAGGCAGTTTCAGATGCGCGTATAGCGCGAAGCACTATTCGCGCATCGCTACGGGAAATAGGCCATTTCGAGGAATATTCAGGGAATCTTCTGATTGCCGAGCCCACTGCGCGCCGAAAGAGCCCGAAAATCGCCCAATCGTGCCAAAGGATCCGGTTTGAAGACAACAGCAGATCAGTCACAGAGTTTAAAGTGTATCAGATCAAATCAGCAGGCCTTCAAGCGTGTCAAAGAGTATCAGTCGACCGCGGAAACCATCAATGTAGTGGCAAAGTGTATCAGAGAATATCTTGAGCAGTGGCCCAAAGCAAGAGAAAATTGAATATCTTCCAGCAGATCCATAGAAGGAGAGCGAGACTACTTGAAGCTCTCAAATCGTAATAATTGCACATTCAATTCGCACCAAAGCCGAACTGCAGCCTCGAAGCACATTCACTCCAACAGCACCGCATCTGGTCCCCAAGGGCCACCTCATCACCTGTTCCGATTCAGCTACCCCCAGCGCAGCCAAAAAGATTTACTTGCATTTAATTCCAACAACATTTAGATTTTTGAAGAGTTCTAAGCAGACCTGTCAAGGTCACTTGTAATGATGTCTTTCCGATATTTTGTTTATAAATACCACCCTAAGTAATGTTGTGAGGGGTTGGTTGGTTGGTAGTAGTTGTTGGTCAGTCTCCTTTCCAGCATTTTTTCTGAGCAAAGACTCGCACTGTAACTGTCATAATTTCCATAATCAAGGATTTCTGAAAGCATGGATTGCGAAACAACTTGATGTTTTCTCTTGGCCGAGGAATGATCACGGAATTCCTGTGCTTCTACATGATCCAATAAGTGTTCCTCTCCTCTGTTTTATTTTATGTTTTTTACCACCTTTCCGCCTTCCTAAATTGCAGGAAAAAAGAATAGCTTAAGATTTGTTCCAATACACCTTAAGTTCAATTTCTGCGTTTTTCACTGTTTTCTTCAGAAACAATTATGAGCTTGTATTCTTAAATGATCTGGTTTACCCTGTTTCTTTCACATATGAGTGCATGTCTTTGGAATTCTTAACTGCTCCGGGATCCCACTCATCCACTTCTCCTCTTTGTCAGCATGATGAAATGATTCTCTTTTGCCTTTCATCCCTGATGCTCATTCCGTACTTTCAGCAGACCGAATATTGTATCCTGTGTGGCTATCCCGCTCCGTATCCCCTTGTGACCAAGAAAACGCTTGCATGCCTCAATCTGTGACTCCATGCCCAATGGTTCGAAACTTATAACACCTTACTGTGCCTATTTAGCCTAAAATCATCAACTAAGGTTGAATCAAAAGGAGAGAGCCCTCTCCGATTGCAGGTGGGCTAGAACCTGCAATCGGAAGATTGGTTTGTGGTTACCTCAGCCGTATCCCTATTAGGAGCCTAGGGACAACCTGAGTGTTAACATAATGGCGACTCCACTGGGGACCTCCTCAGATAAATCAATGAAACCAGTCTACAGCCTTACAGAGGAAGAATCCGTCTTGTGAAAGGATCGGCCGACCTGTGGTTGCATATTTATTAGAAGATTCTCAAAGACATATTAGAAGCTGGCTCCTAAGAAACAGACACGTAATACACGCTCAAATCCTGATCCAAATAACCCGCCCATCGTTGAAAATCCTAATTTAATTCCTAAGATCGTCAGGAAGCAAAAACAAAAAGATTGCCAGACCCCTGTTAGTCTTGAAACAGTTCAGCCAATTGTTGTACCAACCCCTGTCAAAGTTCTATTCCGATCCACCCCGAGTTCCCCTGGCTGATCACCCCCTTCTCCAGGTAGCTCCACCACACCTCTATCCCATATCCCTACCACTTCGACTACTCCTTCTTCCCCTGTTATTCCCGTAATCCCCTTTGCCTTAGGTGCTCCACTTATCCCCGTCATCATGGCTAGATATGCACCATTACAATTACCTACTAATCCCGGGGCAATGCCTCAGGATTACCAATCAAAAATCATTTACTTCGATGGCACAACCTCTTGCACTGCCCTACAACATACAAAGAAAATGCAGGACTATTTCGAGAGTTATGAGATAGATGATGATAGCGTAAGAATGAATATCTTTGTTCAAAGTCTGACCGGTGATGTCAGAACCTAGTTTAGGGCACTTCCACCCAATTCAATACTAAACCTGGAAGCCTTATACCAAACCTTCATTAACAGATGGGAGAAAAGGAAGGACCCCCTACACATACTATCCGAATATGAGTCTATCAAGAGAGGGCCTGGGGAAGCTGTTCTGGATTACTGTGCCAGATTTAACAATGTTTACAACGCAATACCACCAAATTTAAGACCTCCACCGGACCTTGCTTTATACAAATTCCCGGATGGCTTTGATGCCGAGATGGCATATCAATTAAGGGAAAGATCCCCTCAAAGTCTCGCAGAAATGAAAGACGCTGCAGTAAGCGTGGAAGCAAACCTAATAGCTAAAAGAAACAGAACCAGATCCGAGAGAAAAACCACTTTCAAAGAAGAACCCTCATCTTTCGAGCAAAAGCTTGATGCGGTCGTCAGTTCCATGAATAGGCTGGGAGATAGATTAGACAACGTGGAGAGGAAAAATTCGTGGGAAAGTCAACAACCCAATGCTGCGAGGAACCCAAAATTTAGAAAGACCCAAAATTTGAACGTAGGTAGGGCCAGTCAGGATCACGACATTAGACCTCCTTTTCAAGAAAACTATGCTGAGGCATCTACATCCGCTGATCCCACAGACGAGACCCTAATGAACTTGGTTGATTCAGAAAACAAATAGCAGTCCTTCCTCACGGAAGAAAACCGACCATACCTCAATTTAGAACAATTCCGCACCAAATCGGGCGAGTCCTTTGACTTTAAACAAGGTTATGATACTGCTATATACAAATTTCATAAGAAATACAAACTAAGAACACGGACTGTCGATGTTTTTCCGCGTAGCAAAGCAAGAGATAGCAAACAACCCAACAAAGCTAAAGCGAAGAGCACCAACAATCAAACAACTGACAGCCATGGCCCAAATTCTCAACAGGTTATTATGGAAGATGTAATAGATACACATGGTTTTATGGAGCAACCCTTGCCCACTACCCATTCGGAAAAAGATCTAAAGAGCATTCCCGAAAATTTTCCCAGAACAGAGATACCTCAAACCATCATACACCGTGATACGGATGCTCCAAAAAA
Organism: Pinus taeda; assembly: GCA_000404065.3. Classification (NCBI taxonomy): domain Eukaryota; kingdom Viridiplantae; phylum Streptophyta; class Pinopsida; order Pinales; family Pinaceae; genus Pinus; species Pinus taeda. The sequence continues at coordinate 9,643 of APFE030914414.1, read as the reverse complement.
GAATACAGAGAGTACGCCTGAAAAAGAAACGTTCATCACTGTCAATACCCGGAACCCAATAGAAAAACCATTCAGCCTAGAAACCGAAATTGGAAAACTTAAAATCTCCATTCCCCTCTCAGAACTGGCTAAGCATGACATATATAGACAACAAATTCAAAAATCACTTCAATTGCCGAAAGTTAGGGATGATGTAAACATTCTAGATGGCACCCATGAACTACTGTTCGGGCCAGAGGTTGATGGAAAAGAAACATACCTATTCCGCCCTTCTATATCAGCCTGCACATACACGATAAGATACTGCACAACGCTATGTTTGACTCGGGCGCCTCACATAACCTCATGCCCAAAGCTGTAATGGAAAAGTTGAATCTTGATGTCACCCGACCCTATAAAGATCTGTATTTGTTTGATTCAAGTAAGGTCAAATGTCTAGGCCTAATCAAAGATCTTTGCATATCCCTAGTCCAGTTTCCCAACAAAACAATCTTAATGGACGTAGTAGTTGCTGACATCCCCACGAAGTATGGCATGCTGCTATCCAGATCATGGGGAGAAAAATTGCAAGGATCCCTTCAACTCGACCTCTCTTACGCCACTATATCTTTCTTTGGGCAACCAAAGAGACTTTATAGGGAGACATTAATGAAGTATGTGGTTAGTAGTGAGGAGAAACCCCAAAATTTTCCAATATACTCAATCCATTCCGATATGGATTCTTTTATTTTGTTTAATGATAATATAAGCCCCCCAACTCCTGACAATCCATTATCCCTAGAGCACAAAACCAATGCCAATAAGAGAGCAGTTGCCAATTCGCATGAAATTGTCTCAACCGCCAGGGCAACCAGCACAAGACAAGAAGAAAATCCTGAAACAGAAGTCACCAGCTCATCCTCTCCGCACACCATGCGAATCCCCAATACACGGCTCAAACGAGAAGTCTCATGGTATTTAGAATTTGATGGTGCAGTTAACAAGTTAGGAGCAGGGGCTGGAGTGTGGATTTATGATACTCACGAGAATCACGCTGAAGGCCATGCCTATAGACTCAATTTTAGATGTACAAACAATATGGCGGAGTATGAAGCGCTTATCTTAGGCCTCAAGTTGCTCAAAACCCTGGGAGCTACCACAATTTCCATCCGGGGTGATTCGGACCTCATCATACAACAGATAAAGGGCAACTTCATCGCTAATGATAGTATAATGAGAGCTTACAGAGCCGCTTCCAGCGAATTTCTTAGCGCCTTTAGTGATTTTGAGTTTGAAAAAATCGCACGAGATCATAATATTCATGCCCATAGCCTAGCTACCTTCGCTAGCACATGTAGGCTTCCCTTGGGACCAAGTCACTGCTTCACTACAGAAGTAAAACACAGACCATCAATTCCTAACAATGTCGAGAGTTGGCAGGTATTCCAAGATGATGTCCAGATTAACAATTTTTTGACTCTGGAAGATGAATTCTCTAGCACAAACATTGACATGGATGCTATACCAGAAACACAACAGTTAGCAGAAGAAGATCGCCTGACCCTAACAGCCACCATGGCTGAATAGATACTTAACCCAACTATTTTTGACAGGACAAACATAGGGCAACTGAAACAATTTTGTTCACCTAAGGCAGCCGAAGTAAAAGAAGAGTTTATTGAATTAAAAGGAAATGTTCTGCCTGCTGGCCTTACCCCATTGGAAGACATGTTTGATGACAACGATGTGGCCAGAAAACCAAATTGGATGCCGCCATAGAAGAATACAACATAGGAATAGCAGAACATCCCAGAATGATTAAACTTTCTAAAAATCTGCCTCCTGACCAAAAACCTAAATATGTGGATCTGTTCAAAGAATTTCAAGATGTTTTTGCCCGGAGTTATGAGGACTTGAAGTCCTATGACACTTCAGTAATCCAGCATACCATTCCCCTAAGACCGAACCAGAAACCGTTCAAACAAAAACTCAAAAGAATCAACCCCATGCTTCTCCCTATGATCGAAAAAGTAATAAAAAGAATGTTTGAAGCAGGGATCATTGCGCCCATTAGATTCTCGAAATGGGTATCTAACTTAGTTCCCAGCAGAAAGAAAATAGGAGAGATAAGACTGTGTGTAGACTTGAGAAATCTAAACCAAGTCTCTCTAAAGGACCACTACCCATTACCCAAAATGGACCACATCTTGTAGAGAGCAGTGGGTTCCTCTAGGATCTCTCCACTAGATGGATTCTCAGGATTTAACCAAATCCTTGTTCACCCAGACGATCAAGACAAAACAGCTTTTACCACACCCTGGGGAATGTTCAAATATGTTAAAATACCTTTTGGGCTGAAAAACGCCGGCGCCACCTTTCAGAGGGCAATGGATATCGCGTTCGCTAAGGAGATACACAATTTCCTTGTGGTTTACTTGGATGACCTGACCCCATTTTCCAAATCTGACCTACAACACCTTAAGAACTTAAGGCAAATTTTCATCACATGTAGGAAATACGACATTTCCTTGAACCCAAAGAAGTCCCTGTTCGCCCTGGAGGAAGGCAGGTTATTAGGGCATATAATATCGGAAGATGGGATCAGAATCGACCCATAAAGAATTCAGGCTATCCTCCAAATCCCTTACCCAAGAAACACGAAAGAATTACAAGGATTCCTCGGAAAAATCAACTTCCTGAGGAGATTTATCCCCAATTTAGCCGTGCTAATAAGGCTATTGAGCAACATGCTAAAAAAGGACGCCAAGGTGAGATGGTCCCTTGAGGCCAAGCAAGCTTTCGAGAGTATAAAAACGACCCTGACTCAAACACCTGTCCTTACCAGTCCTCAATTTGACAGAGACTTTATCATTTTTTCTTTTGCATCAGAACATACCATAGCCGCAGTCCTTCTGCAGAAAGATGATCAGGGCAATGAGAAACCAATAGCTTTCTTCAGCCGAGACGCGCCCCTAAAATTTCAGATCATGGAAAAGCAAGCTTACACCCTGGTCAAAGCCATTAAAGACTTCAGAATTTACATCCTCTACTCTCATGTGATCGAATATGTCCCCAATGCTGTTGTAAAGGATATATTAACTCAAGAAGGATTGGAAGGCAGGAGAGGCAAATGGATTGCTAGCATCCTTGAGTATGACATTGAGATAAAGCCCACCAAGCTCGTAAAAGGTTAAGGGCTAGCTAAGCTAATGGGCGAAACAAATTTCCAAGCACTAGACATTAATCAGCTGGACGATGAAGTAGAGCTGGCGACTCCACGGATCAGTTATACCTTCACACAGTCCCCTTGGTACTCTGATATCTGCTTTGTATTGATAAACCTGTGCGCTCCCCCAGGATTGTCCAGAACTAAAAAAAGATTTTTAAGAATGAAATCATCAAACTTCTGCGTCATAGATGGTGCTTTATTTTGGAAAAATTATGAAGGTATTTTGCTTAAATGTTTAACTAAGGATGAAACTAACAGCGTCATGAGAGAATTTCATGCAGGTGATTGCGGAGGACACTTATATTGGAAGTCCACAGCGGGAAAGATCTTGCGAGTTGGTTATTACTGGCCCTCTTTGTTTACAGATGTGAAAACATTTACTGCCTCATGCCACAAATGCCAAATCTTTGAAGGAAAAAGAAAACTATTGCCTCTGCCCCTAAAGCCCATTTCAACCGAGAAGCCTTTTCAACAATGTGGTCTTGACTTTGTTGGAGAAATTCATCCCTCCTCCTCAGGCCAGCACAAATGGATTTTGACAGCCACCGACTATTTCACCAAATGGATTGAAGCCATCCCGTGTAGGCAAGCCAATGATTCCACCATCATCCAATTTCTGGAGAGCAACATCTTGTCTAGATTTGGCTGCCAGGAGAAAATCATTACCGACAACGCGGCTGCTTTCAAATCCAATAAAATCATTAACTTTTGCCACAAATACCACATTACCTTAGGTCACTCCATGGCCTACTACCCGCAACGCAATGGCCTGGCCGAATCTTCCAATAAGAGCCTCATCAATATCATAAAGGAGATGCTAGAAGAGAACAAAAAGAACTGGCACAAAAAACTCACCAGCGCCCTATGGGCAGACTGAATGACCACCAAAAAATCCATCGGGTTGAGCCCCTATGAACTTGTGTATGGCATGGAAGCCAGGTTTCCTTCATCTCTGGGCATACCTACTATCAAATTGTTGCAAGAAATTCAGGTTGAACCGAACGACATGCAAAGAAGAATTAATCAGACCATTCACCTTCAGCAAACTAGAGAAGAATTTTTCAATAGAGCTCAAGCTCTACAAGAAAAAATCAAGAAAATGTTCGACAAGAGAACCAAAGCAGAGGATTTCTGGGTAGGCAGCAAAGTCCTAAGATGGGATGCAAGAAGGGAAGACAAGGGAAAACATGAAAAATTTGATTTTTTGTGGAAAGGTCCATACGTTATCAGTGCTGTGCAAGGAAATAACACCTACTTTCTCAAATCTCTTGATAACAGCACAGCGGAAGAAGCCCCGATCAATGGCTAGATGTTGAAACATTACAATGATCCTCTTGCCTGAAAGAGCAGATGGTAGTTGGTTTGTACATATTTGTATATATCAGTTTTGACTTTTTAGAGTTTATAATACTGGAAGCACGCGGAAGAAAGCAGGCGGTGCTTCCCAGTTTTGTGGAAGACAGCAAGAAACTGAAAAACCAAGGCGTTCTGGCCTACTGTTCTTGACTTCTCACAAGGAGAAGCCATCCCCGAGTGGAGCCACTATTAGCTTCCTGCTGCAACAGGTATTCATTTTTCATGATTGGCATTTCACAGGCCAAATATGTCGTACTTTGCTTGCTGCAATGCTCCATATTTGCTCAAACAGTCTCCAAATGAAGAAGGCTACTTCAAGTTCATCCAATTGCCTTCAAATTTTGTAAAGTTATCCCGGTATCGCTATTTTTGGTTAAAGGGAGGTCCAAACAGTTTAATCTTGGTCCCCCTAGGTTTAAATTTCCTGTTTTAGAATATAGAGATTGTAAATCTGTCCAAACAGTTTAATCTTGGCAGATTCTTAGATAGGTAGAGAAATAGAGGAGCCCAACAGCTTAATCTGAGCTCCGAAAGAAATAAGGGTAATATGTAGATAGGAAAGCATCAAAAGAAAAATGAATGATGGGTTTGCAAGTCTAAGTGCACCCCCAAACAAAGAAGAAAAATGCTAGGCAAGTAGGCTGGGTAGGTAGTTCTGAGGTTGTTGAATTGCTGACCAGTTCCAGGTTTTCAGGTATCATATCATGCAGAACATAATCAGTAAGGATTTGTAAGCAAAAAAGCTCAAAAGAGGTATAACTGATTCCCCTTCTCTATTTTCCCCAATCATTAACTAACTTCCCCAAAAGAGGTCAAGATCTGCTTGACATGTCTTAAGTTCCATCATCTTCATAACACTGGCTTGAGTAAAGATCTGCTTTACTCAAAGTTGTTTCATATTTTCTCCCAAAGTATGGTCCTATCCCCTTGTAACAGCCTAAGCTCTCCCGAACTTAGCGCTTTCTTACCATCTCCATATTAACCACTAACATTATTATTTAGCTCCCTATTCTTCCCATCCCTTTATTAATATTAAGTAAAATTCCCCTACGTAATATCCCTCTCCCTGGTTGAAAAATAACCATAAGAACTCCTGGGAATTGCTCAGTTTATCTCAAACTCAACAAGAACCCCTGACCTCCAAAACCACCTCCCAGATACGATGGACTCCTTCCAAAGTATAAAATCCCTTCGAGGTAATCGGACCCCTTCCGAAACCTCAAATGCCCTTCACACCCACTTACTTGCTCTTTCCTCCTCAAAGCCGTTTCGCATCGCAACCTCGCACTCTCATATTCATGCAAGTCATCACCCATCCGTTCCCCGCCGATGCGATATTGCGATATCGGCGATCGGCGATCACAAGCGCCGAGAGTCCAATCCATTCACCTCTCCGTCTCTGCCGATGCGATATTGCGATATCGCCGATCGACAGTCGCAAGCGCCAAGTGTCCGACCCAATTACCCCCCGTTCCCTGCCAACGCGATATCGCGATATCGCATCGAAGTCTCTTCACCACATTACCTCCAGTATCTCACCACGTCGATCTGTACCAGGGACCCACAGCTGACGTCATCCATCGTACAGCTGACACCATGCTTACGTCAGCAGCCAGAAAGCCGAAAAACTTCACGCAGGAAGAAAAATCGCACTTGGGAGCTCAAGATCAAGAAACCTTAAGTTCAATTTCTGCATTTTTCAATGTTTTCTTCAGAAACAGTTATGAGCTTGTATTCTTAAATGATCTGGTTTACGTTGTTTCTTTCACATATGAGTGCATGTCTTAAGGATTCTTTAAACTACTCCGGGATCCCTCATCCATTCCTCCTCTTTGTAGCATATTTGAAATTCATTCTCCTTTGCCTTCGTAAACCTGATAACACTCTGTTCTTTCAGCAGACAAAAAAATTGTTTCCTGTGTGGCTATCTCTCCGTTATCCCCTTTCTGACCAGAAAACCGTCGCAAGCCTTCAAATCTGTGACTCCATGCCCAATGGTCGGAAACTTATCACACCTTTACATGCCTCTTTGTTCGAGAATCCTACCTTCTTTCCGATCACAATCAACACTCCCTTGAAGTCAGAAAGCTAGCCTAAAACCATCAACTAAGGTTGAATCAAAAGGAGAGAGCCCTCTCCGATTGTAGGTGGGCTAGAACCTGTAATCAGAATATTGGTTTGTGGTTACCTCGGCCGTATCCCTATTAGGAGCCTAGGGACAACCTGAGTGATAACATAATGGCGACTCCACTGGGGACCTCCTCAGATAAATCAATACAAACAGTCTGCAGCCCTACAGAGGAAGAAACCGACTTGTAAAAGCCTCGGTTGACTTGTATCTGCGCACTCCATTGGGGATTCAAGCGCTCTATTCATATTTAGACCCGACTGGAGGAAGTGCTCCTATTCTTCAAAGCTTGTCACACTTAGTTCTGATCTTTGATGGTGGACAGAGATCAGGCACTGCAAATTCTAGGCATCCACCTGGCGACTCCACTTCAATTTCAATCAAAGGCTCCACTGAGGAACAAACCAAATGTTACAGCCAAGTGCCCCATGTATTAACAATAAGTGAGAATGACCGAATCCTGGGAGGAACTTCCTTTAGAGGAAGCTTTAGATAAATGCAGAGAAAGTTTATCAGAGTTTGAGCTTAATGAAGAATTTTTCAGAGCGGTATTGTCAAAAATACCAGGCGGCCAGAATAAACTTTTCCTTGAGTTGGTTGTGGAAAAATATGAGAATGAAATTGAACTCTTGGGAGCTCAGAGACAGTCTTATGATTTCCGCAACCCTCAAGAGTTTTACCAAAATCTTCCTCCTCTAGTTCACAAGGAAATAGTGTTTTCTCCTGAATTGCAGTTTGAGTATGATCTGGGTTCTAAGGGAAAGACAGAAGGATCAGCTGCTAGGCTCATTACCGAAGATGCAGCTACTCCATCTGACCCAAAGAACCCGGAATCATGCCGAAGCCTCCATTCCCCTATTCAGGAGGAAACACTTTTGCCTGAGGACCTGCAGATTTTGTATGATCTGGGTTCCAAGGGAAAGACAGAAGGATCAGCTGCTAGGCTCATCACCGAAGATGCAACTACTTCCTCCGACCCAGAAGATCTGGAATCATGCCAAAGTCTCCCGTCCCCAACTCAGGAGGAGATACCACTACCTGCTGATTCACAAACTCTGCATGATTCTATTGACAAGACAGAAATAGAACGGTCGACTTCCAGGCTCACCACCGAGGACGCAGTCGCTCCGTTTGTCCAAGAAGAAGCAGAAGAAGTTCTCTCACAGGGTATGTTCATCGATCCAATTGCAGACTACATGGAACTTCGGCTTAACCCACTTTTGTTAACGTGGTTTCTCAGTGAAGACCTCATGTTTCAGCAGCAAGTGATAGATGCCACAATTTTGGTTATAAAAGCATATGCCTGGATGATGCTTTTACGTTCAGAAACTATCAGTCAACAAGTTTATCTCGTTTCACAGTTGCTTAAATGGCTGCATTGGTTGTTTGATTTCACCTAACGGCAAAGTAACTACTGGTTAGGGTAGGTAGGTAGAAGGAATAAAGCGGCCGGAGAAAACCAGTTTTGTAGAAGACAGTAAGAAACTAAAAACCAAGGCGTTCTGGCCTGTTGTTCTTGACTTCTCACAAGGAGAAGCCATCCCCGAGTGGAGCCACTGTTAGCTTCCTACTGCAGCAGGTTATTCATTTTTCATGATTGGCATTTCTCAGGCCAAATATGTCGTACTTTGCTTGCTGCAATGCTCCATATTTGCTCAAACAGTCTCCAAGCGAAGAAGGCTACTTCAAGTTCATCCAATTGCCTTCAGATTCTGTAAAGTTATCCCGGCATCGCTATTTTTAGTTAAAGGGAGGTCCAAACAGTTTAATCTTGCTCTCCCTAGGTTTAAATTTCCTGTTTTAGAATATAGAGATTGTAAATCTATCCAAACAGTTTAATCTTGGTAGATTCTTAGATAGGTAGAGAAGCAGAGGAGCCCAACAGATTAATCTGGGCTCCGGAAGAAATAAGGGTAGCATGTAGATAGGAAAGTATCAAGAGAAAATGAATGACAGGTTTGCAAGTCTAAGCGCACCCCCAAACAAAAGAAGAAAAATGCTAAGCAAGTAGGCTGGGTAGGTAGTTCTGAGGTTGTTGAATTGCTGACCAGTTCCAGGTTTTCAGGTGTCATATCATGTAGAACATAATCAGCAAGAATTTGTGTGCAAAAAAAGCTCAAAAGAGGTATCACTGACTCCCATTCTCAGTTCTTCTCAATCATTAACTAATTTCCCCAAAAGAGGTCAAGATCTACTTGACACCTCTTAAGTTCCATCATCTTCATAGCACTAGCTTGAGTAAAGATCTGCTTTACTCAAAGTTGTTCCATATCTTCTCCGAAAGTAGGGTCCTATCCCCTTGTAATAGCCTAAGCTCTCCCAAACTTAGCGCTTTCTTACCATCTCCATATTAACCACTAACATTATTATTTAGCTCCCTATTCTTCCCACCCCCTTATTAATAGCAAGTAAAATCCCCTACGTAATATCCCTCCCCCTGGTTGAAAAATAACCATAAGAACTCCCGGGAATTGCTTAGTTTATCTAAAACTCAGCAAGAACCCCTGACCTCCAAAACCACCTCCCAGATACAATGGACTCCTTCCAAAGTACAAAATCCCTCTGAGGTAATTGGACCCCTTCCGAAACCTCAAATGCCCTTCACACCTACTTACTTGCTCTTTCCTCCTCAAAGCCGTTTCGCATCGCAACCTTGCACTCTCATCTTCATGCAAGTCATCACTCATCCGTTCCCCGCCGATGCGATACTGCGATATCGGCGATCGGCGATCACAAGCGCCGAGAGTCCAATCCATTCACCTCTCCGTCTCCGCCGATGCGATATTGTGATATCGCCGATCGGCAGTCGCAAGCGCCAAGTGTCCCACCCAATTACCCCCCGTTCCCTGCCGACGCGATATCGCGATATCGCATCAGAGTCTCTTCACCACATTACCTCCAGTATCTCACCACGTCGCTCTGTACCAGGGACCCACAGCTGACGTCATCCG